>JAQFVV010000027.1:3616844-3836844 GCA_028023455.1 Epiperipatus broadwayi
TTTTTTTTTCCGTGTTAAATATCAACTTAACCTATAATAATTATATTAAAACATACCTTTGTCATTACAAGGCTATTAAATATCACTTGACCATACAGACTTTAATCTATGTGATATAAAAAAAAATACATATTATTTATAACTTAGTTTTTTAAACCATCATTAATTAACAAGTGCATACTCTCTCATTAGAAAATGTTTTTCTGTTGAGCAATTGGTCCAGGTGAAGAGCTTTATCCAGTCGTACTTCACGAAGCAAGTTTAAAAACAATAAACTCATGGTATTATTTCCCTTTAAATAAAAAGTTTTTTTCTTATTTTGTGCGCTTAATAAATTAGGTAAAGAAAATATAGCAGAATTGAAGATTAATTCTTGCCTTGAATTAAACTACTACAATTTTGGGATCCAAGAAAAAAATAGACTTCTAACATAGGCGAATATTTGACTATAGACGATAAACATACACAATATTTTTATTTTTTTTATTGATGATACGTATGCTTATTAGCTAGCTTACTTATGGACGAAAATGCGCAATTTTCCGAGAGATTATTATGATAACAACTGCAGTCAATTTACTTGTACATGAAGTTTTAATAATTCCAACTGATGTATAATATAATATATCATTTATTTTTATCATTAAGTCACTAAGATATTTGGTTTTGTTCATACTTTAGGAATTATAAATTTTTTTTTTAACGGTAACTTCTCCTTAAGAATGCCCCTATATAACTTTTCCTATATTTACTCTGAGAAAGTTTATATTCTTTTTTTTTTATTTTTTAAAAAAATATACAGGTGCATAATTTAATCTTATTTATCATTATTATTATTTCCAGACAATTCTTGGTGAATAAAACATATTTTAACGTATGTAACTACATTACTTGTAAAGGCAGACAATATTGAGAAAGAGCGCGAAAATGTTTCTAGTTGATTTTCCTTGGTTTCAAAATATTTCTTTCAATTATTATTTTTTTTCTTTCTATACCAAGAGAATATTAATAAATGACATAAAGTTAATAAATAATTATTTCTCACTTGGAAATCATTTATCTTCCTTAATTTAGACATAATAACACTTTTCGTGATTCCCTTAGTTAATTCTGTCATTTTTGAACTTTAGCGCAAGACAATAAATTTTTTAGTATAAAAGGTCTTTAAATAGGTAGATGGCAAAGAAAATCAGGATATCTTATCAAAAAAATTTAGCCACACATTATATTATTAAAATTTTATTTTGATTACATTTATTTCTGCAAAATAAAATGAAAAAATTGAGTTACCAAATTTCAGCACTGTTCCTTCCTTGAAAACTAAAAGTAGACTATCTTTTTCAAAAAAAAAAAGATCTTGATTATGAAATTGGTTGTTTCATTTTGTTGTTGTTTTTTTTTTTTTACTTTAGCGACCTCTTCCAGAAAAATAATCATTTGATTATAACATAAACAAAAGAAAGGAAAAACCTATTACAATCATATAGTTTTAGTATTATTTACCTGGATTACAAAGTAATTTGACAATATAAAAAATAAATACATTAAATTAACAATCAGTGATGTATAATTCTTTAAACATTATATTTCTTTTTTTTTTTTTTTTTTACAAAAAGAAATTACCAGAAGTTATTGTGCTTTATGATAAGACACTCATCCACTCCCCTCTCTACCCATCCAAAATCAATTACTGTTTAGCTTTTATACCATATTAATTTGCTCTAATTATTAATATCTAAATATTAAATTATTCATGTTCTCTCTTTAAAATGACATTGAGTTATTAAATCTATTAGTTATTCACCCAAAACATGCCAAAGTGAGTGAATAGCATACTTTATTAATCAATTATTATTATTGTTATTTTATCTTTTTATTTCTTTAAAGAATAGCATTGTTTTCCTGCAGAAATAATGCCAAGTAAACCAAGTGTCAATAACACTAGGTTACAATTCTCCCACCGTTATAATAAATAAAAAATAAAATAATATATGCATTTTTAACACTTCTTATGGTATTACTAAGTTTATATCCTACTTCTTTCTTATGTCAATAAATACAGTTTAAAGGATTTAATTTTGCTTGGGATATGGTAGTAAGCTTCGGGCATTATAGGTACCTCTTGTTCCATCAGAGGTTGAGACTAAAAAGGCATTCTCACCCACTTGTTTCACAATTTCATAGGGGCCTTCATAAAGATACATGAATTTTCTAAACATATGTTTCTGGAGATTACTCACATGGGGAGTTCTAATTAAAACAAAATCATGGACTTTAAAAGGATGTGGACTGGTTTTGGAATAACGAGTGCGTTTATCACCCATCTTTTTAAGGTTAATTCTGGCCAGTGCTTGGTCATGTTCTACATTATGCTGTTCCCCATATGCTTAAAAATAGGGCCCCGAAGTGAGGAACATTCCTGCAAGGTCCTTTTTAATTTAATGCCCCGCTACTTTTACTACCTTTTATATTTTTCTTTGGTATTGTTGGGATACCACTAGTAGAAGGCTGATTCTCATTCAGAATTCTACTCTTAACTGTTGGCCTACTGAGGTGGCTATTCTGTCTACCATAGGGATTCGTCCTATAATATCCTTTTTCTCTAACTAACTTCCTCCTTCCCATATTTGACCTATCTGTGAAATTGATATTACTCACCATCGGATGGGTGTCTCTATTTACCCTCTATTATCAATATTCCTATCGCTGGTCTCTAACGAATCTAAAATTTCTACTACCTCTTCTATGGTATGTCTGTCAGCAGCAATGAAGATCTGCTCTATATGCCTCAGCAGATTATGTCGAATTATTCACACAATTTGTGTCTCAGATAAAGGATAAGCTGTCAAGGTTTTCAATTTGATGGCCTGACTCCTGAAAAACTGAGTATAACTACCCTTATTTACATGATATCTTTCCTGAGATATCTGATATCTCAGGTTATCTTGGTGGTCTTCCCCCCAAAAACTGGCTAACATAAGATATTTGAAGTCTCCATATGTTTCTGGTTTAATAAATAATGATTGCTACCAGTCTTTAGATGCTGCACACAAATGGTTAGCGGCAATAGCAATCTTTTCTATCTCAGATAAATGACATAAGGTGAATAACTCCTCCAGATTCTGGAGATACTCGTGTGGATTTTCCAGATATTCACCTCTAAAAAATTTTATTTTTAAGAATTTTAAGGCCATGGAGCTATTACTTTCTGGCTCTAGCATGACTTTACTTCTAGCCTCATTTAATGGATCGTATATTGATTCTACTGGATTAATTACCATATGTAACTCAGATATTACTTGGTTATTATGACCATTATTTGTTTCCTTTACTTGAGTTTCAGATAAACCTTTACTTTGAACAACTTTTTTACTTTTTGTAAAATTATCCCTATTATAGTCTATAGCTTGCATTCGACTCTCTAATTCTAACTTATAGTTCTGCCATTCACAGTCTATTCTCTTTGAACTATCTTTTAGGCCTACATTTAAGTGTTTAATCTGTTGTTCCAATTGGTTAATAGTTTCATTTTTATCTATCCCGAATTTATCTTCTAACCTTTGATAGACTTTACTCTCACACTGAGTCATTAATTCCCCTATTTCATCTTGGAGATTATTATGTAATAGCTGTGCATTACTCTTTATTATATCATTAAAATTTTCTACTTTTCCCATAACTTGACTTAGCTCACTTTCTAGATTTTGATTAATCTCACATTGGGTCAACTCTTGAGTTTCTAGTTTAGCTATTAATCTGGTAATCTGGCTCTGACATCCTTTCACTACATTGTCAGGTGCTAGAGTTATATTTTTAATTTCCTCTTTCAAATTACTAACTTCACTTCTAGCACTGTCTAATTCTCCCTTAATAGATTCAACTCTATCCTGAACTTCTTTTTGAAATACTACTGTTTCCTTTTGATAATTTCTTATTTCCTGTACTTCATTGTTTAATACAATATATTGACTTTTAAAATCCTGCTGGATAGCCTCAATCATATTTTCTGCCCTTTCAGAATTTGTTTCGATCTCTTTCCTTATTCTTATTTCCAGCTTTTCAGAGGCCAATTTTGATTCTTCTACATGATTTCTCAAATCTTCCCTTAAGTCCTTTATCTCCTGTACTTGATTTTGAGATGTCTCTTTGATCTCCTGCATTTGATTCTCTAATTTAATTTTTAAATTTTGTATCTGACTTTTTAATTCACTTTTTAATTCACTATTTGAGTTTTGGATCTGACTTTTTAATTCACTATTTGATTGTTCTAATTTACTATTTGAGTTTTGGATCTGACTTTTTAATTCACTATTTGTTTTAATTCACTATTTGAGTTTTGTGTCTGACTTTTCAATTCACTATTTGATTTTTCTAATTTTTTCAAGAATTCCTCCAATGTATTTCTCATTAATTGATCTGGCTCATTTTCATGTTTTCCCTTTATTATTGTGGCTTCTTCTGGGTTAGCTATATCCAAATCTTCCCCTTCCTCTTTTAATTGTACACTAAAATATGGAGTCTGTGTATCAGGGGATTGTAACTCTTGGGATCCTCCCAAATCCTCAGAAATACTATGATTATCTTTGTTTTCACTCATATTAAAATTCTAACACTTTTAGTATTTAACAGTACTGAAATATTAGCAATGAACTATTAATAAATTTATCGATAAGAAATTATTGACAAGACATCCTGCCTCCCTGCCTCTCCTACCAAAAACGATTTACACCAAAAACTATGCTCTGACATTTAATATCCCTAAAGCTCCAACATTAACTACTAAATATGCTTTTTTTTTTTTTTTTCACATGCTTCTTGGTCCATATAAATCTCATTAGATATTATGTAATATAGCATAAGTGCCAATCACAAGACCAGACAAACAGATCATCATAAATGATAAAATCATTACAGTGTTTTATGGAATTGCCTTCAGACCACAACATCCTAAACTGACAACTTAATTATTTATTTTTCAGTGGCAAAAGATTAGATCATATAATAGATATTCACATAATATCTTATGGCTAAAACAATTCATTATTGGCAAATATTTTTACTCAATGAATAACTAATCCATTCAAGTGCAAACAATATTAACATTGACTTCAAGAAAAGTCTACTAAATTCCTCGTGGCCAGCTATAGCTATCGAAGGCCCCTGTAGTTGGGCGGCCATTTCTAACCCAGTAATAATTTTATTTTTTATAAATTTATTTATTTATACTTTCTAACCCAATATTTTTATTAGTTTATTATTTTATTTCTAACTCTTTATTTATTAGTTTATTTTATTTATTTCCAATATTTTTATTTGTTTATTTTATTTAGTCTACTTGATTATTTATTTGTTTGCACCCAGGACACTACTTTACACAGGTTGTTTTTAAGGCAACCAAAATAAAACAACATATCCATTAATTTTCCAATATGATCTAAAATACCTTTCATATAATACAATTGTACATTTAATTCTCTTAAGCCATGCCACGATTGTAATAACAACAATAATTGATGACTTATTAATTTAAAGAATAATTATAATAATATTAATCTCAGGGTTCTTTGTTTCATGTAAGGAAATGCTCGGCAGTATTGTGTTGTCGCATATGACTGTCATTCTGGTCGGCTATAGGAAACATTTATTTTACTTAAATTCAATGTGTCTTCATCTCTCATATCAACTGCTATATTATTTAAAGAGATGATAATTCTATTCAATAATGACGTATAATTTTGAATAACACAGCCTTTTTTTTTTTTTTTAGAGTCTCAGTCAGAATAATAAAAAGACAAGGGTGCTTTTTGTGTCCTTCCATCATCCATGACAACACAATAATATAACTAAGAGTTATTACTTAGACAATTTAACTAAATGGGAATGGAATAATGTGCAACCAAAGTTAATGGTTTGGGAATAAATTCATTTTTTTTTTAATTTTTTATACAAAGGTGAATGTTTAGTCTTAAGTTTTCAACTCCATAAATAATTATCATTAAACTAAAATATAATGACATATTCCGATCTGCTTAACTTTATTTATCTGGTATATTAAGTTTTTAAGAATTTGGAATGATTTCAGACTCAAGAAAAGGTTTTGCAAATATTGTGCAAACACTTATATTTAGCATATAAAAACAAAAAAATGAATCTACAACAAATTTTAACCAGACTATAATTTATTATTATCACAAAAAAAAAATATATGAACATTTATTCAATAATCCCATAGTAATACAAAAATATAAAATATAACTGACATTAATCTGTATACTCTTTTGGTTATGGACTAGAGGTTACTACTTCTCCTGTATGCAATCATATGGATTGATCAACTAAAAATACATTTCATTACCAATACATTGTTTATTAAATTTTGATAACCTTGTAGAAGCTTTTATTCAAAATTATTGACTAACTATTTTTTTTTTTCATTTTTTTTTTTTTTTTTTAAATAATGATTAATCCAATCATATGCAATACGCAAAATATTAAATTTATTTCTAATACATTTACTTTATTTATGGTCTTTAATGGGATAACCTATTCTAATTATAGGCCAGTTATCAGAAGTTACACTTACCATCTTACATTTAACTTAATGCTAACTTAAGTTATGATACAAATTTTATTCATACGTATACTTTTGAAATATGAGTATTATTTAATTACTAACCAGAATTAAATATTGCATTTGAATATTCCTTCAGTAAATAAGCGTTTTAAATTACGCAATTTTAATTACTTTCTCCATTGATTTACTTGTCAAATACTAACAATATTTAGCAGCACAATCCAGATATCGACCCTAGTTACTAACGCACTATTTATACTAAAGTGGATCTTGAGGAACTAACACCTCCAATATAACCTTTATCTTGCCCGAACTTTCAAAATTAAGTACAATAATCAACACCTTCCATGGTGGAGCTATCTTTATTTTCACATGAGGAATATGGAATAACCACGAAGGTTTGTAAAGTAATCTACTACATTAAAATATTTTGGTGGTTTCTTACCTCTTACTTGGGCATACAACGAACACACACCAAATACAATCCTCTCCTGGGATTTAAACGAATGAAACATACTAAATGCTAGATAAATTCTTGATCGTCCTATCTATGAGAATCGATCACTTGGGCTATAAACATACCCGAACATTATATTTAAAATCTTCCTCTCATGGAAAAACAAAGCTTTTGGGGAGATCATTTTTCATCCCACAAAATAAATACATTATAATTATTACCTATGCGAATATTAAGCATATACCAATGCTATATCTGGGCAGGATAAGTAAATACACTGATTATAATAAACTTATGTTACCGGGTATACTTTGATCAACATCTGAAATCAATGGACATCATAGAATAAAAGTATAATAATTTTAATTTTAATAAAGGAACATTCAAAATAGTTGGTAGCATACTATCTTAAACTAAATAAAGTGGATGTGTTATTTAAGAATAATTAGGAATAACTTCCTCAATTAATACAGTATAAATTCGTCTCAAAACTTTAACAAGAAATATTTTGTTATAGCATTTTTTTTTTTTTTCCGTGTTAAATATCAACTTAACCTATAATAATTATATTAAAACATACCTTTGTCATTACAAGGCTATTAAATATCACTTGACCATACAGACTTTAATCTATGTGATATAAAAAAAAATACATATTATTTATAACTTAGTTTTAAACCATCATTAATTAACAAGTGCATACTCTCTCATTAGAAAATGTTTTTCTGTTGAGCAATTGGTCCAGGTGAAGAGCTTTATCCAGTCGTATTTCACGAAGCAAGTTTAAAAACAATAAATGCATGGTATTATTTCCTTTAAATAAAAGTTTTTTTCTTATTTTGTGCGCTTAATAAATTAGGTAAAGAAAAATATAGCAGAATTGAAGATTAATTCTTACTTGAATTAAACTACTACAATTTTGGGATCCAAGAAAAAAAATAGACTTCTAACATAGACGAATATTTGACTATAGACGATAAACATACACAATATTTTTTATTTTTTTTATTGATGATACGTATACTTATTAGCTAGCTTACTTATGGACGAAAATGCGCAATTTTCCGAGAGATTATTATGATAATAACTGCAGTCAATTTACTTGTACATGAGGTTTTAATAATTCCAACTGATGTATAATATAATATATCATTTATTTTTATCATTAAGTCACTAAGATATTTGGTTTTGTTCATACTTTAGGAATTATAAATTTTTTTAACGATAACTTCTCCGTAAGAATGCCCCTATATAACTTTTCCTATATTTACTCTGAGAAAGTTTATATTCTTTTTTTTATATTTTTTTAAAAAAATATACAGGTGCATAATTTAATCTTATTTATCATTATTATTATTTCCAGACAATTCTTGGTGAATAAAACATATTTTAATGTATGTAACTACATTACTTGTAAAGGCAGACAATATTGAGAAAGAGCGCGAAAATGTTTCTAGTTGATTTTCCTTGGTTTCAAAATATTTCTTTCAATTATTTTTTTTTTCTTTCTATACCAAGAAAATATCAATAAATGACATAAAGTTAATAAATAATTATTTCTCACTTGGAAATCATTTATCTTCCTTAATTTAGACATAATAACACTTTTCGTGATTCCCTTAGTTAATTCTGTCATTTTTTAACTTTAGCGCGAGACAAAAAATTTTTAAGTATAAAAGGTCTTTAAATAGGTAGATGGCAAAGAAAATTAGGATATCTTATCAAAAAAATTTAGCCACACATTATATTATTAAAATTTTACTTTGATTACATTTATTTCTGCAAAATAAAATGAAAAAATTGAGTTACCAAATTTCAGCACTGTTCCTTCCTTGAAAACTAAAAGTAGACTATCTTTTTCAAAAAAAAAAAAGATCTTGATTATGAAATTGGTTGTTTCATTTTGTTGATGTTTTTTTTTTTTTTACTTTAGCGACCTCTTCCAGAAAAATAATCATTTGATTATAACATAAACAAAAGAAAGGAAAAACCTATTACAATCATATAGTTTTAGTATTATTTACCTGGATTACAAAGTAATTTGACAATATAAAAAATAAATACATTAAATTAACAATCAGTGATGTATAATTCTTTAAACATTATATTTCTTTTTTTTTTTTTTACAAAAAGAAATTATCAGAAGTTATTGTGCTTTATGATAAGACACTCATCCACTCCCCTCTCTACCCATCCCAAATCAATTACTGTTTAGCTTTTATACCATATTAATTTGCTCTAATTATTAATATCTCAATTAAATTATTCATGTTCTCTCTTTAAAATGACATTGAGTTATTAAATCTATTAGTTATTCACCCAAAACATGCCAAAGTGAGTGAATAGCATACTTTATTAATCAATTATTATGATTGTTATTTTATCTTTTTATTTCTTTAAAGAATAACATTGTTTTCCTGCAGAAATAATGCCAAGTAAACCAAGTGTCAATAACACTAGGTTACAATATATTAAAATTCTCTGCTCTACAAAAGTGTTAACAAATTACATCAACATAGCTCTCAAACTTAAATAAACCAATAGACTATAAGCAAACTGTTGTCAAGGTAAATCTAAAATGGGCATGTATTGCCTAATTATAGAGTTGCCTTGACAACAAACTGCTAATATTCTATTGGTGTATCTGTCATGTTGTCATTTGCATATAAGAAATTAGTTGTTGATACTTATGTTTAAAAGTATAAATATATATTTGCATTAAAAAGTTATAATGCATTAACAATAAAAAGTAAATATCTCCTGAAATAGTTGTCTCAGTGATAAAGCCTGCACAGCTAAGAGCTAAAAGTTTTTAATTGAGTTTAGACAAGCAAAGCAAAAAAAAAAAAAACAGATATCAATATGATCAGTTGAATAAAATTGTTATGCATAATAAAGTTATTTTGGTGCACAAACATCAATTAATTATTTAATCATATGATTGCTTTTATAAACACATACAAATAATTAAGGCAACATTTATAATTTTACTTCATTTGTTTTCTAGCCAATAGGCGACTCACAAGTGTCTTTGGAATTTATTTATTTTTGATACAAATCATAAAAATCACATGGCTTTATCACATGTCTTCAGCTTACTCCTTCTGTTTCAGTGGCGTATTTTTTTTCACACTTTAGTAGAATAGCAGTAGATATGGATTTATTAAGTATTATCATCTGGCATCTATTATTTACTAAAATTTATAGTAGGTGGCGTATTTGTGGCACACAAAAAATATCTGCTGCTGAAAACAGCAATGAATAAGCTGGAGTTAGCATTTTGATAAAGTCACATGATTTTTGTTGATTTTATACTAACCCTGGCAGAGAATAGAGATGCCTATGCTAAAGAACTAAGGACACCACAATATGTAGATACTGAACTGGTTTCAGATCTACATAACTATTCGGGCTAGTTGGCTTATATGGAAAACCTTTATGTTTTACAATTTAACTGATAGCTTGATCGTATAAAATTTTAAATGATTGCAGCAGCAAAGAAGGGGTCTTAGATTTTAAAGGTCCAAGCACATCATTCTAAGATCCAAAGCTCCTCACTGATGAAAGCCATAAGCTAGACACATCACTGGCAATATTGAATAGAACAGTACTAGATAGGGATTTATTAAATACTAACGTCAGACATCTATTAGTTATTAAAATGTACAATAGGTGGTATAGAGGTGTGAAAAAAAGCCGAAATAAACAAACAATATATGTTGAATTACAACATGGTCTTCAAATCCTCTGTTATTTGCTGCATGGTGGAGTAATTAGTGCATCCATCTGCCATCCTATCAATGATTTTCAAATCTGAGTGAGGCATTTAAAGTTTTTTCAAACAAGAAAATTTCTTTTACTCTCTACCTAAGAGTTTTTATCAGCTTAATGCTAGTGGTAATTAAATAATTTACAATTCACTAAGTAGGGAACGTAAAAATAATCGCAACAACTAAGTAGAGAACGTAAATATAATCGCAACATAACGTTACATACTGGGCTCGTGATATACCATTATCTTTCCCATTTAATACACTGTACAGGCTCTCACACACCTGCACATATATATGTAAGGGATTCAAACTCAGACTTTCATACAACCCTCAACTCTCAGCAATATGCGATGGCATGGAGAGTTGAGGGTCGTGTGAAAGTCTGAGTTTGAATCCCTTATATATCTTTCCGATTGTTTGTAATTATTTTACAAAGGTAACACTAGCTGTCCTATTCTAGAGCAACCTTCTACTTTTTATCTATAGCATAGAAATAAATAATAAACAATATGAGGAAATCGAAACATTATTGTACAGTTTCCGATTATGATGGATTTATATTTCTTTTTCTGTTTTAATATATAGATTGGTAATTGATGTACAAGTAGATATTGTAAAGCTTGCGTGTGTGTACGTGTGTGTATTATCTTGGCACAAGCGTTAACACTCATGATTCATATGCTTTTGGCTCTTTTATAACTAAAAATATTAACAGATTCAAAAACAGAGAATATGTACTTTATATTTCAACAACCAGCAATAACAATTATTACCTGACCTAAGATTCGGAACTGTGCAATTTAAAGTTTAATAGCCAAAGATCTAAATCTCGAGGTTTTGTTTATAGATATATGTGAACGACCATGAGTAACATTTTAAATATTTGAATGGTATTTTTTAGTATATTTGAGCTAGTAATGACATTCGTTTGATTTATGACTTTTTAAATAACTCAATATTTTTGAAATGCTTTTTTTTTTTTTGAAAAAATCTAAAAATAAAATATTTAGAGAAAAAAAAATAAGCCTCTTATTTTTCAAAGTCAAACTTATATATATTTTAGTTTGATTTAAACGCCAGATGTTGACTTTTAGTTGCTAAATCAGAAAGAATTGTTCTCCTCATCAGCTTCTAATCTTGAATTCAGCAAAAATTGTCCAAGTGGGTCAAAAGTCGTTCCGCGAGTAAAATGTGCTTGCACAAGACTTATATTTTAGCTAAAAAAAAAAAGATACCATTATTCATAATGTAATTACGCGCACACAAGTATACATGGGTTGTATTATATAGTATAAAGTTGTTTTTTTAAATAGACCGCTGTGCTATTAACGTGCTCTGGTTTAGTGCAGCGATAGCATCAAGTTCGGAATCATAAGGTCCTTGGACCGATTTCTCTTCTGGCACTTCCGGTGCCCTAACTCCGAATAATAAAATCATTGGATTACTTATTTGCTCTTATCGTCATCATTCGTTGCAACTTTCATAAACAAGTATGGCGAAATAAATCTAGTGATTAAAGAAGTTCTATTAATTCATGAAGACTCATTAATTTTATATGGCTAAAAGTGAAAATTTGCAGCATCTCCTTACGTAGTTTTTCTTTTCCATTTAATTTTATAATAAAGTATTGCTGAGCGCCTCTAAATGGGAAATATTTGAGTAGATATATATATATTGATGAAGCCAATATTCGCCCCATTGTTAATTGATTTAAATAGGTATTTAACGTGTGCAACAAACAGCAAGAGTGAAAATAATTTAGAATTTTTAAGAAAATTAATTTTGTTGAAAGACGGCTATTAAAAAGAAAATTTTGCTGAAAATATTAAATTTGTTTGGCCAATATTCAAGAGATCAAAATGTTTTAACTTGATGATAGAGTGAAGGGTTTATGCTAAAAGTGTCTGGATCGAGACTAATTTGTCTTTTCTACTGCACAAATGGCATATAATCACCCAAGCATCCAACTTTTCGATTATTTTTTACTTAGGAGAATAAGTGACAGGTTGAATTTTACTGTTCTGCTTATCTGATAAAGTCACTTTTTTTAAATTTTATTCAGGTGAGAATCTATCCAGAAATCTATAGCTCTCATTTCATTTTATGAAACTCTGTACTAAATAGCTTAAACTGTAGTGCAGTTGTAACATAACAGATTCAATTCTTTTATAGACCTCTTTTACCTGTAAACAAATCCATCACTTCTAAATCAAAAATCGACACCAACCATAATAAAAAACATTAATTAGTGTGGTTTTGTCATTGATCATTTTCCACCACATTCATGCCAATGAGGTTCTTCTATATAAGATCTGTCAGTTACTCCTTCTCTTGGACTTTTATAGCTTAGAGATTTGTAAGGCAGTTTTAAAATTCTGGTTAATATGAAAGACATTCCAAATATAATCCAGTTTCTCAGATCCATATCTTCTTTTCTCCATATTACATCAACACACTTCCTTATTTCATCTATCCATCTCAGATATAGTTGCAAGTCTTTTACAATTCTTTGGGATTCAGTTTAAGACTTCAACAGTCCATCTATTTTCATCTCTTCCAACAATAGGTGCAGTCCAGATCCATTTTAGTCTCTTTTTTCTCATCTAAATATTTAGTTCTTGATTCCTTATTATTCCAAATATACATCTTTCCATACTTCAAATAGAAATGACAATTGTCAACAATGTCTTTTTAATAATTTTTGTCTTTCTAGTTTTGCATTAATCTGGTATTTTACATATCACTAATTGATGATCACTTCCCATGTTGAATCGAGTAAGAACATTATAAACCTAAAATACAAATTTACATTAGTAAAAATACAATCCTTTTTTTTCTGCTTCCATGCCCATTTCAGTTTTACAGGTTTTTTTTTTCAAATAAATTTTTTATTATTATACAGATTTTCATTTTCTGCCAATTCTGAAAGCCTGTGTTCTTTTTCATTTCTATCACCATAGCAACATTTACTTACTGGGCTTTCATCTTTCAGTCATTTTTATATCTGACATTAACATTTTCCATAACAATATTAAAATATAGAGGAACTCTGAAATACACAATATTTTTTTACAACCACCCTGCATAAAAGGTATATGATGTATAATAGCTCATATGTTGTTGATAAACATTGATTAGAAAAAAATACATAATATTTATCGAACACCAAATATACTGTTCTTTTCAACACATTTTAACTGTTAAATGCTATTCAAGTTGATGTAACTGCCATAAGCTGATTTTTATATTGGTATATTGAATATTGTAGAGTTTATTCCAAAGTATTTTGATTATTATATTTATTTAATTTAATTTTAAATATAAGTAAAATCAAATCATACATCACACAGCTCTAAACAAGTTTTTCCGATAAATGCCAGAAGAAGAAAAAGCATTTTAAATTGTTATCTAGTATCCCTATCTCCAAACTGGTTTTGAGCTGATGGCTATTTTCAGTGAGGTGGTAGGATATTCAGACACTAGATCTAAAAAAATACCAACTCAAGTGCAGTATTTATCTAATACTTATCAGACAAACTAATTTAGAGCTATTAGCACGCTCATTATATTATATTTGTAGTACAAACTTATTAAATTAAATCATGTGATGTAAAATTTGATTTTTTTACTATTGTAGTTTTGTTTTTGACATTTTGGTGATGTTATATTGCTTAAGCTATTAATATATGGTGTATCTGACTTTAGTTTAGTCCCATATGGCTATTTAAGTTAGACATCTGGATTTGAAGACATATAAATGTCTGAAATGTTTAGATTTTCTTCTTAATAAGCGGGATTTGAAGACATATAAATGTCTGAAATGTTCAGATTTTCTTCTTAATAGTTAAGTACTAGATAAATGCTTTACTTGAGTTGGTATTTTAGATCTAGTGTCTGAATATTCTAGTGCCTCACTGAGAAGCCATCAGTTCAAAAACAATTTGAAGATAGGGATAATTCTAGCTGGAGACTTTAAATGCTTTTTCATCTGGCATTTATTGTAAAAGCTTGTTTAGAGCTTATTAGCATGCTCATTATAAATATATAACACACATATGCTTTCTTGTATGTATAGTATACATATATTAATTGAGATTATAGTGTAAATAAAATTTATAAAAATTAATAATAATATGGTTATTAATAAATAAATTGAGGGGACACATTTGCATATATTTTACAAAGTGTAATTCATTCATGCATTCTCTGAAGCAATAAGTATAAGAAAAACAACTAATTGTATTGTATTTTTAAAATAAAGTAAGTAGCTAAATGTCTGTCTTTTTTTACAATAACTTTTTTCTTTTATAGAAACATAGTAATGCACCTATTATCAAGAAATTAGGATTTCTCTAATTCTTTAGATGGTTTTATGTCAGTATCACTTTTAATATGTTCTAAAATTTTATGAAACTTTTAGCATTTCATTCAAAAAGTATTTTATTATACAAAATACTGCACAGCAAATTAAAAAAAAAGAATAAAATTTATATGCTTTCAACACAAACTGAAAAAATATTAATGAACATACTATAATGCACTGAGACAGAAAAAATGGCCAATGGCATATTATAAAATTTATTTACAAACTTTACCTTTTTTCAAAGAAAAAAATGATTGTGCAAATATTATAAAATTTGTGAATTTTAGTGGTTATTTTTTGTTTATTCAATTATATTTTTGTTTGTTTACATTTTTTTTGAGTAGCATATAATTCAATTCCTTTAGTTAGATATAGAGCAGTTTACTGCTATGCTATATTTGCTGTGAGCATTTTTTTTACATTTATATAAAAATATATTTTTTATTACAATGAGAAGTTGTTTGAACATTAACCTGAATTATCTATATAATTACTCTTGCTGTTCCTCTTCCTTCTGATGTAGCATCAATTTCCAGAATGCTTTCCCCACTTTTTATTTACAATGAATCCTACTTCTCCTGCATTTAAAACAATTGTACCTTTATAATAAAGTACTTCTCCACTCTTTAAATAAATTGTCTCTTCACCTTGTCTTCTCATTTTACAAAGTCCAACAACATCCCATTAATATTAGACAGCACGGATAATACTCCTTCACTTGAAAGTGAACTGAAGTTGTAAGTAGCTAAATGAAAGATCATTATATGGTAGCCTGAATTTGTAAAAGGGATTGATTGGTGAATTTATGACCTCCTGGATATAAAGTTAAAATTTACTTTTATCTGTCATTATTATAAATATCTATTTCCAAAAGTTCATTCACACACATTCATTCTGAATTCAAGAACACTCAATTTAAATTCCATTTAAGCCTTTTCACATAACTGAGAAGAAAGATCATGATGTTTTTTGATATTAAGCTCAGAGGCAAAAAGCCAATAAGGTTACCTGGCTGGTGTGTTTTGGTGAGCAGCCCACCTATGATTATTTACTATATGAATAATTAGAACATAATAATAGTTGAACAACAAAAGCATATGGGATGGATATTAAGTATTTGTTCTTTGCAGTTCCTTTAATTTCCATAATTTAAATTATTCTTTGGTTTAACATTTTAAAAGATTAACATCTTCTATTGTTACTCCTGGTGGCAGTTTTTGTCAATATTCAACTTTTGCTTTTAGCACAAAATCTATTCCATACTAAAACTCAATAACATTGACTTGATTTCTTAAAACTAAGTTTACTATGAAAAACATTATAAATAATCATAATTGAACTTTGAAAACATTGAAAAAATAAATTCCTCATGAAAATCAAAGAACATTCTCATCATTTAATGATGGGAAGGAAAACTGTCCAAGTGGCCCACAAAATTAATGATATTTTGGATGAAATTTAGTTTTAAAGTACAAATTAATAAATGATAATCATAATTTTTAGGATATCTCAAAAAATCCTAACACATTGTTGTTAATCACACATGATGACATTACCCAACAATATTACAAGGAGTGGCCATTTTGCCAGACATTGTTTTCTCTGTTAACATTATAATCAAATTTAGTAACTTTTATTTTTAAAAATAAAACATATAAATAGAATCAAAGTGTACACACGACTTCTTTTGATTTTAAATAATTACTATACAATTATTGTGCAAATATAATCAGAAATATGTAATAGACTACACAAAACAACTAAACAACACAAAAACCACTAAAACAACACACGATCACCATTTCTTATGCATATACTAGCTGTTGAGCAGTAGAAACCCTCTCCAAATAATCCATGAATGCTAGAAGGTTTGTGTATCAAAATTTTTCTCTAGTGCCTGCTTATCCAATATCCTCAAACTAATTTCTAAGTTGTGACTAAGAATACAGTACCAAGATCTTTGGATCTAATGCAACTCTCCAGAAACTATAATTTATCTTTTTAGTTAACTATAAAACTGTGAGTCTAAAATGAAAACATAATATTTTCAATCCAAGATCACTCACTTGCATAGTCCTACATATCTGAATCCAGTTTAGTACCTATATATTTTAGTGTCTCTGGTTTTTAAATAACTCTAGTCACCCTCATCATTTCACCAGGATTAGTATTAAATTACTAAACTATGATCACCATTTCTTATGCTTGCACAAGATGTTAAAACAGTAGTAACCTTCCCCATACAACAGCGCCACACAGTGAAAGCCATAATAATCATTGATTGCTAGAAGATTTGTGCATCACCTGTCTAGTGCCTAATCACCCAGATTAATTTCTAGCTTGTGACCTTCATCAGTGAGGGACCTTAAATCTGAGAGCACTGAACCTAGATATTTAGATCTAGTGCAACCCTCTGAAGAAATCTTTTATCTTTTTGCTTAACTATACAGCTATGACTCTGAAATGAAAACATTATAATTTTTTCAATATGTTCATTTGCTTGTGTATAATCATACAGATCTGAACTAAGTTTGGCACCTACACATTGGTGTATTTGTTTTTTTAATAATCACAGTCATCATCAACCTTTGTCCAGGGTTGGTGTTAATCCACTAAAATGTCACACACTCACAATTTCCTATGCTTATACAAGCTGTTAAAACAGCAGCAATTTTCTCCATACAGTAACATCACCCAGTGCAAACCGTAGTAATCAATGGATACTAGATGATATATGCATCAATTGATTTTGCATTCATTGATTACTATGGCTAACACTGGGTGGCATTGCGATATGAGTTGCTACTGTTTTAAAATTGATATTATTTTGTTATTCAAAATGTTTTCTTGAAGTAATTTTACAAATGCTATGGAAACCAGATTACAAAAGAATGAAAACCATCAAAAAGTGGAGACAGGACTAAACAAGTGCACACAGATTTACCTGGAAAATACAGAATGATCTAAAGCAGTAAAACTATCATAGCATTTCTGAAAAAAACAAACAATCACATTAGTTGTTCAAACTCATTTGAGCCAGTTTTGTTTAAGTACTGGAAATAGCTTTGAGGAAGTCTACTGTATAGTCAAAATTATCATTTATTTTAAAATTTTGGATATAATAAATATTGTATTTGCACTGTATATTAAAAGCATAAAAAAGCATGTTGGTATTGTTTGCTGACATTCTGTCTCATATTTTATTTATTTCTATATTATTTTTATTTTTAGTTTAATGTAAATTAAATATAAATAATGCATACAACATGTGTACTAAAAAAAGAATGTTGAATATTTTAAAATAAAAACGTAAAATATATCAACATAGTCTGCTCTCCATGCTTTTGGCTAACTGATAGTCATACTCACATCTATAATTATCCAAGAGGATTGTGGGATTTATAGAAGAATCACAAAAGTGATGATTTATATAAAAATTGATTATAAGATGTAAATGAATTTACTTAAATGAAACTTTTTTGATAAGAGGACACAAGATTTTTTCTTGCTGATTGCATCTATATTGTTGGCAATGTGCCAGGCCTTTTTCAGAGCAGACAATACTGACAGATGTGGGTTCACAAATGTGACTATGCTTAGACTCATGTTTGAGAAAAATAGATTTAATATTGTTATTAGTTTTAGATCGATTGTATTGATATTTGTATTGTGTGCTTTTTAGTTTACAAAGAAATCTATTCCATTTGTTTCTCCAATATTTGTGCTTTTATAGTAAAATACATTTCTCTCATTTCATATCAACCATCTTTTCAATTGTAATTCTAATTTCATAAAATCTTACAACATTGTCACAGAGCTTTTTCCTCCGGTTCATGGTGTTTTCTTTCACTTTAAAATTGTATATAGTAGTTAAATAAAAAAGTCAACATAGATTGGTAGATTAGATATTAAACCAGAGGATTTTTAACACATTTGGCCCTCAATCTCCAACCATTGCTTTAAGTGAAGACTTTTTAACCTCTGAGATGTGAAGGCCATATTGTTTCTTCTTTATCATGATTGCAAATAGAAAATAGAATACACATTTACTTACACGCACATTCATATATTCATGTTGACTAAAAAAACAACCCATATATCTTGGATAGGAACTACAATATATTTGAGAATAACTTAAACTAAGAAGTAAAAGCCAATAAATTCATCATTTTGGCAGATATGTTGATAAAAGGTCAATTTTTTTTGGTCACTTATCATGTGGATAATCACATAATAATAGCATTTACAACAACAAGAATGCACGGAATGGAGATTAGACACTTTCCCGCCGAGTTCCTCCGCTGGGAGTCAAAAAGTCCTATTTTTCAATTAATAGCAAACTCTTTTTTTTCTAGCCCTCCAATCTAATTCATGATATTGATATGTTGTGTATATAAATAGCAATTATGTATTGTGAGATATCCGACATAATTTACGCGTTACATTACAACTATAAGCCAAAAACATATTTTTAGTTAAATATAGATAAGCATATATATGCTTTATATGTATGTGCGTGTATATACATATATCTTTTTTTATAATACAGGGGATTTGAACACAGACTTTCAAGTTCCCTTCAACCATTTCTCTCTATATCATACAACCGATACGATATCTTTTTTTATTTTTATGAAATTTATTGTAATTGTATGAAGAATATACATATGTGTTTTTATAGTTACATAATTTTTTTCATAAGGTATACTTTGTTTTCATGGAAATAATTAATTTTGATCATAAGTCTACTAATGGTATGAAGGTATTTTTGGGCAAAGGCACCAGAAATGACTACTGGACCACTGTCTATGCAGCTTGAACTGCTATCTAACGCTTCACTTAACCACAAAGGGTAAAAATCCACTAATAAACTGTTATCATAAAAGAAAGATAATAAAAGCTTATTTATCCGGATGGAACCACCTTTAACAATGAAGAACAATCCCCTTCCTCTGGGAATAGGTGGGTTAGATTCAATTTTATATTTCAGGTAAAATATTAATGTCTGACTTGGAAAAAGAATGCAAGCAATGAGCAGGAAAACTCATATTTTACGTGATTTAGCGCAGTTATAAAGTGGCACACGTCAAGGTCCGTGGATCGCAGTCACCCCTGTTATTTCCTTATGAAGTCGCGACTAATGAACCATTCGATTATTATTCTTAGGAAAGCTTACACACGCATATACACACATATATATATATGCGATTCACTTGAAATATAAATAAATTACTAAAAGTAATTGTTATTACAGCATATGTAATCGAAACATGCGGTAAACATTCATCGCTTCTTGTTCAAACAACATCCCTCGCAGTCAATTACGATTATTTTCCCTAACAGGTGCATCAGCGTTAAATTGAAAGCCTAAAGAAACCTAGATCGTCTTCTGTTGGTATGTTGTTTTCTTTAGGGGGAACAAACAACGCACAGCCCAAAACATTTTTTTAATTTTAGAATTTAAAAAAGATTTTTTTTTTTTAGCCGTGGTATTTGATTGTTTTCATAAATGTGAGTAGTTCTGCACCGGAAGTGACGCAATAGTAGCAGTCGTTCTTTTAAAGCTTTAGATTCTACCACTTACCTCTGCCCCACACCACGCAGGACAATTAGTTTAATGAATATAAACAAGGTACGATCAAAACAATATTCGTTTAATAAGAATTAAATGGTAGAGGAATTAACGTAATTATTTCATAGAAACCATTAATTGAAAATTGAATAAGCTTACATTTGACAAGTTTTTTATCCAACCCTATATATATTTTTAAATTATTAAATGGTAATAAAGATTTGTAGAAAATTGTTAATTAATCCACTGCATAATGAAGGTCTCTCCAAATTCAATCTATCTTCTCTGATCTCTAACCTCTCTTCTCTACATCATCCCAGCACCCTCCCTTATTTCATCCATCCATCTCATATGCGGTCTCTTTCTAGATGTTTAACAATCTTTTTGGAATCCAGATTAAAATTTCAACTGTTCATGTATTATCATCTCTTCTAGCAACAAGTCCAGCCCAACTACATATCAGTCTCTTAATTTTTTCAATGATGTCAGTAACACCTGTTTGCTCTATCGCTTATGTCTTTCATTTTTGATCTCTTCTTGTTACTCCTAACATGCATCTTTTCATACCTCTTTGAGTAGTTGAAGTCTATATATTGCTCTTATGTTAAGTGTCCAAGTTTCAGATCCATAAGTAAGAACAAGTAACACACATTTATTAAAAAACTTTATTTTCAAATACAGGTATATTTCCTTATAATATTAAGTTATTTCTACCAAAAGCACTCAACCAAATTTAATTCTATGATTAATTTCGCCCATTATGTTTCCATCTATAGTAATCATCTGGCCAAGGTATTTGTAGTTGTTAACTTCTTCTAACTCATCATTATCAATCTTTATTTTCATCTTTTGAGAAAATCCATTGAACATTACTTTTGCTCTAACGTTTACCTTTAGTCCTACCTTCTTACTTTCATTTGATAACTCTTGCAACATATTCCTGCAGCTCTGAAGCATTCTTTGAAAAAACAATTATATCATCTGCAAAATTTAGATGTCTTAAATAATCTCCATTTACTTTTATTCCTTTAGTTTGTCATTTTAATCCACAAAATACTTTTTGCAAACCTGCAGAAAGTTTTGGAGATATGGTCTCAATACTACTTTAACTAATAAGTATCCCTTTAAAAAAAGTGAGATAAGTATATGAAATTTCTACTGCCCTATCTTTTGGCAAAATAGCTTAGCTAGTTAGACTATAATCTTAAATTCAATATTCACAAATGTAATAGTACATACTCTATGCTAGTACTGTCACTGGTCAGATCATCAACACTTGAAGATTAAGGAGAATAATATCTCCCAAAATGTTGTGTATATATTAACCTGTGGGTAATTACTCACAAAAGAATGTATTTGAAGACTTTAAATAAAGCTTGAATTTTTCTAAAGACATTTAACTATTAAAATTTAATATGGATGATAGTCCAACCACTAAAATATCAACTTTCAGATCAAACATTTCTTTTTTTTCTTGAATGGTTGGGGATGGTATAGTTGATGTTATATATTGGACTATTTTTATAATCCATCATAAAAAGTTGAATATCTAGAAAATTTGAAGCTTCATTTAAACTTTTACAAATGCAAGCAACTATTAGTAATGATGCATAAAGATAACACACAACAAAATGGAGGAATCAGTAGGATTTGAACCCTCCCTCATAAAGAAGTATACACATGGGTCTCTTTTTACGTGGACTTATTTAACACGATTTTGAAGTTACATGTTTCGTGTTTCACTGGAAGTTGAACTCCGATATTGCACTATTACTTTAAATAATAAATTTCGCGCACTCACGTTATATTGAAAGTCATAGCACATTATTGAAATTCGACTTTCAACTTAGTAATTTCAATATTTTCAGTGCTTTATAATAATAATATTTTATGCAATAATGAAATTAAAATCATAATTTCCACATTTTATGTATACATACATCAAATTTTACAAGATTATAATGTAAATTTGTTCAAACATTGTGCGTGTTAATTTTGCATTTTAAATTCCATTCTGTTTTTGCTTTTTAAAAAAGAACGTAATCGATTAATTATTAATCATTTAGTGACTGCAAGTTTATTTAAAAGGTGAGTAATAGCAGTGAAACGAAATTTGATTTTTAAATGGAATTGAAAATTAAAAAATTAAAGACAAAAATAAAAGTTTAGATATAGAAGAAAATGTAGAAAAAGATAATGAAACAGAAGTGGAATCTGTTCCTTTCACTGCAAAAATGATTCGAGAATGTCTTCAACTTTCTAATCAGTTGGCAAATTATTTTCTTATAAATGACACTAATCACGAACGTGCTCTTACATTCCAACGAGAGCTAAATGGTTGTATGTCTGGAAATCGCGTTCATAAACAATTAATAAAATCATCATCTCAAAGATTAATTACTAATTACGTTGTCACCAGAAAACAACACAACATGAGAGTGAAGTTGGTGCTACTTGTATTTCCTCTTGTGAAGAATCAAAAACCAGTTTGCAAACGAACTTGTTTACCGGTAAATAGCGATAATAATTAAAACGTGTATAAAAAAATGTATGCATAAAAATACATATTGTTTTGAATAAAATTAAATATTATAGTTAAAAAATAGTTTAAAAAGTTTGTCTTGTATCAATTTTTTTCAAATTTGAAATTTTTTATTAGTCATATTTTATTTCCTTATTTTTTTGTGTGCGAATTTTAAAGTAATTTTACATTGGTACTTTGCTTTTACGCGAATTTTGAAAAATCACAGACCGCATCCTCCCATTTTCAATGTAAGTTACGTCTATTTTTGCACGATTTCGTTTGCGTGTATTTTCTGAGGAACCTATCTATCGCGTAAAACGAGACACAGGTGTATCAGATTTCTACTGACTGTTGAATTTGACAGAATAGCTCAGTTGCATTAGAGTGTTGCCTTAAAATTCAATATTCAAAAATCTAAAAGTATAAGTTTGAATCCTATGTTAGCTTTGTCACTCGTCAGACCAGCAACACTTAAACAAGAGTGGAGAAAATTTCATTCAAAATTTGTGTAATCTACAAATCTGTGTTATTACTAACAGTTCATTGTAATTGGAAAAGTTTAACACTTGATGAGAGATGATGGAAATAGTCCAAAATATCACATCCCTCCATTTTTTTCTAAAATGATCCATTGATTCCAAGATATAAATATTCAATATACTTTTTTTTTTTATAAATCTTGTTTTGTTTTATGGAAATTATTTATTTTCCTTATTTATATAAAGAATATACTATTTCATCTCTTCACTTATGTTTCACCATTTTTCATGAACATTTGTATATTTCTTTTGCTGAAAATATTCTTAGTGTTTTGCATGCAATTTGTAAAGATCATAGTTTATTAATTAAAGTTCAAAAGCTCAAGTTTTTTATCACCCATTGTCGGGAGGAAAATCTTCAGAGACTTTTAAATGTAATGGTTATCAACTTGGGAATATAAATCAGTTTAAATGTCTTTATAGTTTTACAAGTAGAAAAGTAGACCTTTTTCTAGTTCTAGCCGCGAATTAACAATCGAAGCACTCCCATTTCATTTTGTACACACCGCGATATCACGTTTCGATTTTTCTTTGACAATAGTCAGCAGTTTTCAGTGAAAAAATCCGTTTTTTTATTCTAACACATGCATATACTATTCAGGTATAGTTTCACATATATGGCAGTTATAATTAATGATTTATTCATGGGATGATAGTGTTAGAAGGATTGTTGAGTGTTATAGTGGTAAGGAATGGAATAAAAGAATAGATTTATTAATAAAGAATAGGGAGTTAAGAGTAGGAAGTTAGAGAGATGGAGAACTAGTATTGTAACAGTCAGAATCGTCTATCTCACTAACACACTGCAGAATTCAAACCCCAGACACGAAACTGAACATTCTAGGAGGGATTGCCTTCTAGATATACTAAGTTCGAATCTAAAGTCCAAATTTCACAGCGCCATCTACATGATAATGCATCTGATGCCACTACTAGTATAACCTTTGACCGGTGCCTGGTGGTCAGGGAGAAACAAAAGACTCTATACTAAAAGAAGTTTGGGTGGCTAATTAACATCTACGGATTTACACAAGAAATGCAGAAAATATATATATAGACCGAGACAGTGATAGGAATCAAATAAAATAAGAGATCAAATTTAGTTTTAAATAATTTCACAAAATTTATTCATATAAATTATATATATAACGCCACTGTCTGCTTATATGAGACAGGGATGCGTATTAAATAATTGTTGGCATCACACTCTAATAAATGACAATAGGTTTTAAAGCAAAGTGATATATTCTATTCCTCAGGTTAATAGCATTATGATAATGTGCTTGATGAGATAGGAACATATATGAGGTGCTTTGAGCAATTATACAAGTCTAAGAAAATATTTGAAAATTAAGTGTTCTAAAATATTTATTGATTTGGAGAATAGCACAGACTAAAGCTTACTAAGCAACAAAGTGGGAATGTGATCAAAGCATTTATTCGATAATAATAATAATAAAGTTAAATTGGGAGGTCAGTATTGCTGATAACGAATTTATTAAAATTGGAGGGTGTGACACGTTTAAGTCATGGATGCTTTGTAAAATAAATATAAAATAAAAACAATATTGAATATCCGGAATGATTACGGAGGGCATCTCACCACTAACCCATAGGAAAGTATTTTATGAACAGCCAAAACTTAGCGACTGTGTGATGATTGCGTTTAATTCCCAGGTGTGTCATTTGGGGACACACTCTGTTTGGAAACTGCAAGCGAAGAGAACGGACTTGACCGTGTAAAAAATCCTTGGAAAAGTAAAACAAAGCGGTCTCAACAACCAATTCATGTACCAGCAATACAAGACTAGTGTATATAAAACATACTAAATGGGTTTTTACTTGGATTAAGAGAAATGCCCAATCAAATTCCCAGAAATTCATTTAAAAGGGTCCGCACATTCTCGACATCAATGATGAACTTTGTAATTAAAGTAGAACACGGTAATTAAGATAGGAAAATGCACGCTTGCAGGTTTGAAAAGTAAGTATAGATTTATATATGCAATCATGCATTAGGGGACACATTTAATCATTGACCTCGCACATACTCTCATATTAGATTAAAATCAATAACATGTAGATTTTAAACTATGTGATTATATTATATATTAAAGAATAGAATCGTCCTCGAACGAGTGATTTGCAAGATAATAAAATTGGAAAATTATTTAGAAATTTAAAATATGCCTTCATAGCGGCACCTTATTTTCATCAAAGGGAATAATTCACTCGGTCAAAGATGATTCTGACACATTATCATAATAAAATAACAGAAAGCTTAATCAATAGAAAATGTTAACCCAAGGATAGAGAGGAAAATGTTGGTATATTTAAACACGTTAAAGAAATACATAATGAAATTATGTGAAATATAAGAAAACAAATTAAAATAGCTATAGCATGTTAGTTATCACAAGAGCTCTTGGGTTAATTTTAGGGTTACCTCTGGAGAAGCATTTTTAGGTAGATTGATGGTCTTCAGGTTTTTATATAATTTAACAGCAAAATCTGGAAATGTTCATATTTTTGGCAGCAGCAGCAGTTCTGGGGTTCCTTATGTGATAGCTTCCGATAGTCTGGAGCAGTGGCTGGTTATTCCGAGGGGACATAGCCATCTTGACGCCTCTACTCTGTCATGTCAAGGTTAGCAAATTATTAGAATCGAACTCAGAATAATTTCTCTTAGAAACATTAGCCTAGAACAAAAGAAAACCCTCCTTTTTATAGTAGAAATTAACAATAGAACTGCCCTGGTGCATTACAAAAATATATTGGACTTATCAGCTGTAATTAAATCTATCCGAATGTCTAAAGGAATTCAACATTTTAAATTAATTTCTTTTGTTAATTTCCCTGTCAATATTCGAATTACAAACTAGATTTAATTTAAAATTCCTTTTACTAATTAAAGAAAACCTTAAGTGGACATCTGCTGCTTTTAGATAAACTGATATAATATTAACTAATTAAACTACTGTCCCTCATTTATTTTAACAGAAATATTTGGAATGACTTTTATTAAATTAAACGAAAATTATTTTACTTTTAAATTGCAATATTTGAATCTATTTACTAAACGAATATTTACTAAATGAATTTTATTTTAAATCAAAATATATTACGACGGTAATATATATTTGTAAATAGATTCAAACAAAATAACTTTAACAATTTATAATTTTGATATGTTTTAAAATGCATATCATAGTGTGTGCGCAACTATGACCTATATAACCTACTTTTAAATAAATCTAAATTATGTGAACAAATACATAATCTATAATCTTTTATTTATTTGGGAATGAGTTATATATATATAATATGAGCATTGAACTCGTGGTTTAAAATTAGGTGGGATTTTTGGCATATAAGCGTATTGCAGACACACTACGATAGATTGGAGTTCAAACTAAGGTATGAGGGTAGGAAATAGGTGAGAAAAGGTGAAACGAAGATCTGCAAAGCAGACCTTACTGTTTCACATTCCCTTAGTGACAGAACAAAAAAAATTGTTAAAAAAAAGATCTTACAACAGGTGTCCACCTATGAAGCCTGCATAAAAAAAAATTTACAAGATAACCCACAATGTACAGGATGTAAATATAATGAAGAAATGAAACTGAATTATATATCCAGATCATATTAATAAATCTACCATCTAGCGAACATTTTCTATTATCTCCCCCCCCTTCAACAAAATTTTATTTAAAAATCTAATAGTTTAACACTGTTTATATCCGATCTCCTTTATATTGTGACGTGTCCATTTTTTTTTGTTTTTTGTTGTTGTTTAAAAAAAACTACTATAATCCTGGGTTTGATGGGTAATACCTGCCTTTGTATTTTAATAAGTGCAGTTTCCAATTATCAGGCCTCTTTACCTTGTCTGGCGGTTCTTTAGCCCAGGGACTGAAATCCAGAATGGTTAAGAATTCGGCCATTTCCTTTATTTCATCTGGTTGATATATTTTTGCTACATTAGGTGGGATATTTTCCTTGTGTTTTTTAGATACTTCGATATTGGTGGTAAGTTTGGTTAGCTGGGTTTGAGACCCTAGGTCTCATATATCATTTGCTGGGAATATCCTGTCTGAATATAGTTTGGGACATTTTTTTACTTCATGAAATATTTGAATATTGATACGCTTGGTTAGCTGGGTTGGATGTCCTAAGTCTCGGATATCATTTGATGAAAGTACTCTTTCCAAATAAAGTTTGGAACATTTTTTAACTTCATGAAACATTTTAATATTGAGCTTGGTTAGCTGGGTTTGATCTCCTAAGTCTCGGGTATCAGTATTCTTTGCGGAATCATTTGTCTCTATTTTCTTGTTCAGAGATTCATCTGTCAATGACCCTACCGAGTTCAGGTCTGTTTCATCTTTTCTTGGTTCAATGACCTTTTTATCATTTCTCGTGCAGCATTTTTCAAATGCAAGTAGGAGGGCTTTCTGTCCCTCTCTCACTTGTGCCAATTTGTGGATGAGTTTGGCCAACTCTTTACATTCCTCAGCTCTCCTTCGGATTTGTTCTTCTTCCCATCATTTCGCTCTTTCTTCACTTTGCTCCCACATCTCTATAAGATTCCGGAATTGGATCTCATTAGTATCCGTATTTTCCATGGCCTTGGATGATTATCATGATCGATGATGATGATGACTTTTATTTTTATTTTACTGCTAACTATATTATCCTAAACACAAAATTTTTTTACGTTTGATTTCAAATTTTATTAATTGCTAATAGGCTATCTCCCTCTCGGTTCTGTTGGCCTAATTACTGCTTTTATGTTTATCACTAAAAACCCTGACTACTACTCTTTTATTACTGCAAAAATTTCTTATTTAAATCTGCTGCCAACATATAGATTTTTAACTGCCCGTATATACAAAAATCTCTTAAATTCTATCTGTCAAAATGTTTTGCTAAAATATATTTTTAAACTCAAGCTACTTTATTTTTATATATAAACATTCGTTAGATCCGGGTATACTTATTTCGTTCCTTCTTATTTAAGATTAGCATACATATATTTTTATTTACATAATTATTGATCCGATTCACGTCTCATTATTTGGTCTAAGAAAAATTTACACACGTTGAAAAAAAATATAAAAGAATCTAGCCTGGTGACAAAATTTATTTTAGAAGTAACTCCATTTAATGAAATTACCCTTGAGTGCCATGTCACCAGTTAAAAGGATCCATAGACTGTTAGCTTCCCAAAATCAATTTTAAATTACTGTATTTCATTTAACTACGGGCACTCGTTAAAACATTCACATTTTTTTATTGATTACAACATTTTATTTATGATTAAATCTTTTGAATTCTATACAATAGCCTATTATATCTATGTCATTACGGTACAAAATTATTATTATGCTATCTTGCGCATTGAGCTAATAAAACTTTATTTTGAGAGTAAAATACAATATTTGAAATATTCATAGATTGTCACAATATTCACTTGGGACAATATTTAAGTAATTCACGCCATGCGTATATAGCGTGACTTAAATGAAACAATAAATACAGATAAATATAGATGGCTCGTATCGCACTATAGCAAGTTTGGACAAGTTCTGATTATACAGTATAAGTAATTGAATGCCCAAGTCAAACAAAACATGAAATATATACGCAAATAGATAATATAGAGTTTGAAAAATATTATATATCAAAAATTTAAAGAATTTGAGTGATTAAATATGAAACAAAATGCTAAAATTAAGCTACAGGGATGTGGGTGTTTATATAAAAAAGATCTACAGAGATGTGGGTGTTTAAATAATCGAGGCTCCACATTTGGGCAAGCCATGGACCCGGAAAAAAAATACTATGTAACAGTCAGAATCGTCTATCTCGCTAACACACGGCAGAATTCAAACCCCATACACGAAACTGAACATTCTAGGAGGGGTTGCCTTCTAGATATACTAAGTTCGAATCTAAAGTCCAAATTTCATAGTGCCATCTACGTGATAGTGCATCTGATGCCACTACTAGTATAACCTTTGACCGGTGCCTGGTGGTCAGGGAGAAACAAAAGACTATACTAAAAGAAGTTTGGGTGGCTAATTAACGTCTATGGATTTACAAAAGAAATGCAGAAAATATATATATAGACTGAGACAGTGATAGGAATCAAATAAAATAAGAGATCAAATTTAGTTTTAAATAATTTCACAAAATTTATTCATATAAATTATATATATAATGCCACTGTCTGCTTATATGAGACAGGGATGCGTATTAAATAATTGTTGGCATCACACTCTAATAAATGACAAAAGGTTTTAAAGCAAAGTGATATATTCTATTCCTCGGGTTTAATAGCATTATGATAATGTGCTTGATGAGATAGGAACATGTGCGAGGTGCTTTGAGCAATTATACAAGTCTAAGAAAATATTTGAAAATTAAGTGTTCTAAAATATTTATTGATTTGGAGAATAGCACGGACTAAAGCTTACTAAGCAACAAAGTGGGAATGTGATCAAAGCATTTATTCGATAATAATAATAATAATAAAGTTAGATTGGGAGGTCAGTATTGCTGATAATGAATTTATTAAAATTGGAGGGTGTGACACATTTAAGTCACGGATGCTTTGTAAAATAAATATAAAATAAAAACAATATTGAATATCCGGAATGATTACGGAGGGCATCTCACCACTAACCCATAGGAAAGTATTTTATGAACAGCCGAAACTTAGCAACTGTGTGATGATTGCGTTTAATTCCCAGGCGTGTCATTTGGGGACACACTCTGCCTGGAAACTGCAAGCGAAGAGAACGGACTTGACTGTGTAAAGAATCCTTGGAAAAGTAAAAAAAGCGGTCTCAACAACCAATTCATGTACCAGCAATACGAGACTAGTGTATATAAAACATACTAAATGGATTTTTACTTGGATTAAGAGAAATGCCCAATCAAATTCCCAGAAATTCATTTAAAAGAGTCCGCACATTCTCGACATCAATGATGAACTTCGTAATTAAAGTAGAACACGGTAATTAAGATAGGAAAATGCACGCTTGCGGGTTTGAAAAGTAAGTATAGATTTATATACGCAATCATGCATTAGGGGACACATTTAATCATTGACCTCGCACATACTCTCATATTAGATTAAAATCAATAACATGTAGATTTTAAACTATGTGATTATATTATATATTAAAGAATAGAATCACCTTCGAACGATTGATTTGCAAGATAATAAAATTGGAAAATTATTTAGAAATTTAAAATATGCCTTCATAGCGGCACCTTATTTTCATCAAAGGGAATAATTCACTCAGTCAAAGACGATTCTGACACATTATCATAATAAAATAACAGAAAGCTTAATCAATAGAAAATATTAACCCAAGGATAGAGAGCAAAATGTTGAGTATATTTAAACACGTTAAAGAAATACATAATGAAATTATGTGAAATATAAGAAAACAAATTAAAATAGCTATAGCATGTTAGTTATCACAAGAGCTCTTGGGTTAATTTTAGGGTTACCTCTGGAGAAGCATTTTTAGGTAGATTGATGGTCGGCAGGTTTTTATATAATTTAACAGCAAAATCTGGAAATGTTCATATTTTTGGCAGCGGCAGCAGTTCTGGGGTTCCTTATGTGATAGCTTCCGATGGTCTGGAGCAGTGGCCGGCTATTCCGAGGGGACATAGCCATCTTGATGCCTCTACTCTGTCATGTCAAGATTAGCAAATTATTAGAATCGAACTCAGAATGATTTCTCTTAGAAACATTAGCCTAGAACAAAAGAAAACATTCCTTTTTATAGTAGAAATTAACAATAGAACTGCCCTGGAGCATTACAAAAATATATCGGACTTATCAGCTGTAATTAAATCTATCCGAATGTCTAAAGGAATTCAACATTTTAAATTAATTTCTTTTGTTAATTTCCCTGTCGATATTCGAATTACAAACTAGATTTAATTTAAAATTCCTTTTACTAATTAAAGAAAACCTTAAGTGGACATCTGCTGCTTTTAGATAAACTGATATAATATTAACTAATTAAACTATTGTCCCTCATTTATTTTAACAGAAATATTTGGAATGACTTTTATTAAATTAAACGAAAATTATTTTACTTTTAAATTGCAATATTTGAATCTATTTACTAAACGAATATTTAGTAAATGAATTTTATTTTAAATCAAAATATATTACGATGGTAATATATATTTGTAAATAGATTCAAACAAAATAACTTTAACAATTTATAATTTTGATATGTTTTAAAATGCATATCATAGTGTGTGCGCAACTATGACCTATATAACCTACTTTTAAATAAATCTAAATTATGTGAACAAATACATAATCTATAATCATTTATTTATTTGGGAATGAGTTATATATATATAATACGAGCATTGTACTTGTGGTTTAAAATTAGGCGGGATTTTCGGTATATAAGCGTATTGCAGACACACTATGATAGATTGGGGTTCAAACTAAGGTATGAGGGTAGGAAATAGGTGAGAAAAGATGAATTGAAGATCTGCAAAGCAGATCTTTCTGTTTCAGTATGGAGAGTAAAAAGAGTTTAAATATATATAGAAGTAAACAAAATATTAGGTGCGAGTTAATATATGATATTAGTAAGGAAAGTAGTTTATTGTTTAAGGTTAGAACGGGATCTTTAGCAACAAGAAAATACATATGTAAATGGAAAAATATGGGTGATTTAGTCTGTAAATTGTGTAAGGAAGGAATAGAAAATATTAAACATTTGTTAATTGAATGTAAATGCTTGAAAACTGAAAAGGTACAAATAACGAAGTTATGGAAGAATAAATATGAAAAAAGTGATTATACAGAAAGTGGATTATTGGTTTTTATTCTAGGTTTGGGAAAAGATAAGGGGGATTTAGATATAAAGACTATAGAGTTGATAAAGATTATGTTGTGGAAATGGATTGGAGCAGAATATGGAAAAATTTAGAGTGGGGAATGGAAGATAAAGTGGCTAACAGGTTTCTCTGGGCATAGGTGCTAAGATATTCCTGACTCCGTTTAATTAAGGAGAAGTCACAGTGCATCACATCACATCACATCACATCGTTATTTCGTGGATGATAATTGGAAATCCCCGATTTTCATTCTTTTTCCTAGCTGTATAGAGAAGAGACGTTCTTCTTTCTATTCTGCAAAATAATTTTCAGTTTTTTTAATAATTTGCGATATTATTTCAATTGGTAAGTTGTAATAATTATTTATGATTTATTTTCTTTTTTTAAAAAAATATTTCTATGAAAATAAGCTCTTTGACTGCCTATTCAGATATCAAGAATCTGTGGTAATTCTTCAACTTTCATATTCTTGCACGCATTTTTTGATATTTTCTTGCAAGTATTATTTTGAAATCAAGAAATATTACTAACTAAATATTATGTATATTTCAAAAAATTATAATTATATTTTCTGCAAAAAAATAGTTGTAGATTTTGAAAATATGCTGCATCATTTTGTCAATTGAGAATTTTCAAAATCACGTGATGTTTTCTTATCTATAAATGTTTGAATATCTATTATATTTTTTTTTACAAAATATTTTAGGTTTTAGAAAGTATGTGAATCAAAACTTGATTTATATATATTTTTATAATAGTGTATTTAAATAAATAAAATAAACAGCATTTTTTCATATATTGTGAGTCACGTGATAGCATATATATATATACCTTCATTTTTCGCCCCTCTTTATATCTATCGGGTTTTTTGGACAAAAAATATATAAATATGTTTTTTTTTTCATATAAAATATAATTTAGGTTTTAGAATGTATATGATCCAAAACTTTTGATTTATAATAATGTATTTCAATAAATAAAATTAGCATTTTTTTTTCATATTTTTTGAGTCACGTGATAGCATATATGTATATATCTATTCATTTCCCCCTCTCATATCCACCGGATTTTTTGGATAAAAAATATATATAAATTTGTGTTTTTTTATTTCATATAAAATATAATTTAGGCTTTAGAATATATATGATACAAAACTTTTGATTTATACATATTTATAATGATGTATTTCAATAAATAAAATTAGCATATGCTGTCTTTTTCATATTTTTGAGTCACGTGATAGCATATATGTATATTTCTATTCATATTATATAGTAATAAAGAACAAGTACCTCCTATACCTATTATATCTTCTGAATTGCCCAGAATTTTGAATGAGGAAGTGAGACATGCAATTAAATTTATGAAGAAAGGGAAGACTCCAAGTAATGATGGAATTATAATTGATATATTTAAAGAAGCAGGTAAAGAAATAGAATTTTTTTTAGCATAGTTATATTCCAAATGTCTAAATGATAAAGATGTGCCAGATGATTGGAAGAATGCAGTATTAATATTAATATTTCAAAAAGGTGATAAAGAAGATATTAGAAATTACAGACCTATCAGTCTTTTATCAGTTTTATACAAAATTTTTACTAAGATAATTACAACTCGTCTACAGAAAACACTGGACTTCCACCAACCAAGAGAACAAGCTGGATTTAAAAGTGGTTTTAGTACAGTAGATCATATTCAGGTATTGAGAGAAGTTATAGAAAGGACAAATGAATACGAATTGCCATTATGCTTAGGATTTGTAGATTATGAAAAGGCATTTGATTCTATAAACATTTCTTCAGTGATTAAAGCATTGGATCATCAAGGTATAGATCCAGGATATTGTCACATTTTAAAGAATATTTATAAAAATGCAACAGCAACAATTGGATTACATAATGGTAGTAGGAAAGTCAACATTGAGAAGGGTGTAAGACAGGGTGACTCCATATCTCCAAAACTTTTTACAGCAGTGCTGCAAGAAGTATTTTGGATTAAAATGGGAAGCTAAAAGAGTGAAAGTAAATGGGGTTTTAAGTCATTTAGATTTTTCAAATGATGTAGCTGTTTTTGCAAATAGTGCTTTAGAGTTGCAGGAAATGTTGCAGGAGTTATCAGATGAAAGTAGGACTAAAGATAAATGTTAAAAAGACTAAAGTAATGTTTAATAGATTTTTTCAAAATATGAAAATAAAGATTATGATGAATTAGAAGAAGTTAACAGTTACAAATACCTTGGTCAGATTATTAATACAGATGGAAACATAATGGATGAAATTAATCATAGAATTAAACTTGGTTGGAGTGCTTTTGGTAGAAATAACTTGATACTAAAAGGAAATATGCCTATGTGTTTGAAAAGGAAAGTTGTTAATTAATGTGTTTTGCCAGTTCTTACTTATGGATCTGAGACTTGGACACTTAATAGAAGAGCAGTACAGAGACTTCAAACCACTCAAAGAAGTATGAAGAAATGCATGTTGGGAGTAACAAGAAGAGATCGAAAACGAAATATATGGATGAGAGAACAAACAGGTGTTATTGATCTCCTTGTAAAAATTAAAAGACTGAAGTGGAATTCGGCTGGACAGATTTCTTGAAGAGATGATAATAGATGGACAATTGAAATTTTAAACTGGATTCCAAGAGTTGTAAAAGACCCAGAAAGAGACCACATGTGAGATGGATGGATGAAATGAGAAAGTGTGCAGGAGTGATGTGGAGAAGAGAAGCTAAAGATCGGATAAGATGAATTGAACTTGGAGAGACCTTCATCCTACAGTGGATTGATAATGATTGATAATGATGATTCATTTCTCCATCTTATATCCATCAGGATTTTTGGACAAAAAATATATATAAATATGTATATATTTTTTTCATATAAAATATAATTTAGGCTTTAGAATGTATGTGATCCAAAACTTTTGATTTCAATAAACACATAAGCCGAATTTTTGTTCTATCTATTTTTAGTCACTAAATATATATATATATGTCTGCATTCATTTTCCCCGCCTTATCCATTGGGGGTGGGGGGTGGGTTGAGAAAAAATATTTTAGGCCTTTGTCTTATTTATATGACTTTGATAAATAATTATTAGTATGTAAATATGTGCTACATAAAATATATCTTGATAATTTTGATTGCTTTTTTCTATATATATATTTAGTTATGGCATCCATATTCAGAGCTATTTCTGGGCCCAGCCACCGTCATTCTTCTGATGAGTCTGAAGATGATGAGGTGCCACTGCTGAGTGATGTCAGCGAAGATGAAGACTCAAGTGATGAAGTATTTTGTACCACCAGCAGCAGTGAAGATGAATCTGATGATGATGTGGGAGGGTCTGATGCTTGGCTACCTGTGAATATGGATGTAATTCCTCCCCCACCCCAAGGTTTCCCTTTACTGCCACATCAGGCATGACCATAACAATGGCACCAGATGGCACAGCATTACAATTCTTTGAATTGTTTTTTGATGATAAAGTGCTGGAAATTGTTGTAAGGGAAACTAATCTGTATGCTGTTCAATGTATTGGAAAGTGCATATTCAAAAGATTGTCCAGAACTAGAAAATGGACACCCACCTCAGTGAAAGAGATGAGGTTATTTTTTGCAGTGATGATGCTTCAGGGCCTTGTCAAACTGCTGCCTCAGGAATGGTCATGGACAAAAAGAAGGATATTTTATGTACCCATATTTTCTGAAGTGATGACAAGTGCTAGGTTTTTATTGCTCATGAAGTTCCTTCATTTTTCTGACAATGAGACTGTTGATCTAGATGCCCACCCAAATCCAAAGCTCTGTAAGTTTTATGAAGTAATGGAGCATTTGAAAGGATGATTTAGTACCTTATGTATTCCAGATCAAAATGTTAGTGTAGATGAGAGCTTGATGCCCTACAAGGGCCGGTTACCATGGGAAATATATGATACGAAAAAGAGGGCCCGCTTTAGTCTGAAATTTTTTGTTGTGTGTGAATCCAATACTGGATATATTTGTGACTTTCTCTTGTATACTGGGAAAGAAACAGCATACAATAAAATGTATGATGCACTTCCAGTAACTACTAAAAGTGTCCTTCACTTTATGCATAATTATTTGGGCCAAGGTTACTGTGTGACTGTTGATAATTGGTATATGTCAATAGAGCTAATAGATATACTTCTAAATGAGGATACAGATATCTATGGCACTGTCAATATCAGAAGAAAGGGTCTTCCAGCTGAAATGGTAAAGAGTAAGCTGAAACAAGGCAACATCCAGGCTTTTCAGCGTGGAAAGGTTATGGCCTTGAAATGGCAAGACAAAAAACCAGTCTGCCTTTTGAGTACCATTCATAATGCATCATCACAAACTGTAAGAATTAGAACTGGGGAAAATGTGGTGAAACCAACTGTAGTCTGTGATTATAATAAGACTATGTGTGGTGTTGATCGTAGTGATCAAGAGTTGTCTTTTTACAAGACAACGAGGTCTCGCCAAAAGAAATATTATAAAAAAATATATTTCGACACTTCATTGATCAAGCACTTTTGAATTCCTGTATTCTTTATAATAAATGTAAACCCATTCAAATTGAGCTTCTGGAATTCAAAGTGCGGATCATTGAAGAGTCTTTTCAATTATATACAGACCCTGAGTTTAGAAATTCACGAGGTAGACCTTCTCTTGACCCTCCACCTATTAGGCTCACAGCTCGTCACTTTCCACATCTTCTTTCACCTAATCCTATAAAAAAGTCACCTTGCAGAGTCTGCAAAGTTTGCTCATCAAGGAAAGACTCCAATGGAAAGCGTATCCAGAGAGAGTCCAGATATTGGTGTGATGAGTGCAAGGTTGGACTGTGTGTGGATCCTTGTTTTGCAATTTTTCATACACAGAATTACTAAATGGTATGTATTGTTCCCATTTGTAAATTTTATAAGAGTATATATATATATATATAAAATACATATCATCCTTAAAAACTTTAATACAATATTTCACTTCACACACCATCCACAATATAAAATAAAAACTAGACTACAACACTTTTAATAAAACATTAAAAATCCCACCAATACAAAAATTTAAATTTAAGAATTTTTTAAAAAATCTTTCCAAATAGGAATTTCATATCATCTCGCTTATGATACAATCTGGCCTTTTATATCTCAATGGCTTCTCTGATTTCATTGGTAGAGATTATCACATCTGGATATGATCCTGTACTAGAAAATCTATTTTATGACCTGAATCTATAGTATGGAGTGAACCTATGATGAGTGTTTTTATATAATCTCATATCTCCTAACACTGATCACATTATCATACCTATGTAAGAATGTAAAAATTAAACTTCTTACATAGTATGAGTATCTCATCATGAAGATATGACATGCTAATCAGTTAACAACACTCATCATCATCACACTCTCCTCCATACTATAGATTCGCATAAAATAGATTTTCTATACCAGATCATATCCAGATGATAATCTCTACCATCAAATCAGAGAAGCCATGAGATATAAAACCAGATTTATCAAACGAGTGATACCACTTCCTCCTATTTAAGATTTCTTTAAAACATTCTTAAATTTAACATTTTTTATTGGGATTTTTATGTTTTATTCAAACCAGGATTACCCTCTAACCGTTCACTATAATTGACCAAGCCAGATTTGATATTAAAGTTTTTAGACCAAATATATATATTATATATTTAACCCCAAATCTTCGTTAACATATATATATATATAAATTTGTTCTAACTGCTTGATAAACTATTTCAGGGTTAGGTGGACAGAAGAATGGATATAGTAAATCATCAGGCAACTATATTTACTATAAAGGTAAGTATTGCTTACACTTAGTAAATTTATAGAAATATATTTTGATAGTTATAACTTTGTCTATTTTGAATTCTAGGTGTGACCAGCCCAGTGAGCAATTACTTCTGACATCATCAGTGTGACCAGCCCAGTGAATAATTACTTCTGACACAATTTCTTCATGTTTTATATGTTGTCAGGTAGTATGTAGTTGTTGTATTTTATTGTAAAATTTATAAGAACAATTGTTTTTATAACCATTCCAAGTTTGAATCCTTACAATGTTTCTATAAAAATTTTGTAAAATCAATCACTTCTATCACTATTTTCATAAGAACTTTGAATATAGACATTGAAAATTTTATACAAACAATTGTTTTTATATCTATTACAATGTTGATATGAATTGGACCAAGTTTGAACCCTACATATATAAGCTACATTGTATGTTTATAATATATACATGTTGAATTGTATTGTAAAATGCATAAAAAACAATTGTTACAAAATATTAGAACACTATAAATAGTCTAATAAAAATGTTTGATTTGAATAGTTCCAAGTTCAAACCCCTATAATTTTTATAAAGTATTTGTAAGATTTAACTATTTTTAATAAGTATTTTGAATTTCTAAATTTCACAAAAATTGTTTTTTATAATTGTAAAACAGTACTGTTTTATAAGTTTTCCTCATAAAAAGGGCAATTATGTAGGTTTTCTAGTGACACATAAGTGACAATATTTCAGCAAAAAAAAAAATCAACCCTTTTTTTTTGAGGGTAAATGTTTTATAAATATATATATATAAATGTCCAATTTTGGTCATTTTTTAAATAAAAAAAATTAAACAAGGAAGTTAAAAGGCCAGAGAATTTTATCATAGAAAAATAATTACTGTAACTAAGAAGTATATAAAGTTGTTACTTTAACTAATTTATTGAATGGAAGTGAAACTTGGATACTTCATTGACCCAAAATAAAAAAAAAAGAGTTTCATTCAAGAGTGTTTTGTAAAATTTTAAAATTACAATGGTAAAATCATAAAACCAATTAATATGTTCTTCAGTTTGCTGCCTAAACATCACATCAACACCATTCTTTATGTTTACACAAGCTATTTATGCAGAGGCAAAACTCTCCATGCAATAGCAGTAGTAAGTGCATGCCAGAATAATCAATGAACACAAGAAGATTTGTGTATAAAATCTCTATTTAGTAGATGAGTAGGCACTAGATAGGTATTTTATGCTAAACCTTCTTGCATCCATTGATTACTCTTGCTTGCACTGAATGGCACTACTGCATGGAGAGTTTAGTCTATGAGTATTTTGTAACTCAGTGTTCATTTCATAATTCAACTGCATGACAGTTTTGTTTTTGTAAACATGATGATTAGACTGTTTTAATTTTACAACCCTAATAAAAATTCCAAAATGCCTTCCATTGAATTCAATACTTCTTTAATTCAATTAGAAATAGTAAACATCTGGGGGAAAAAATCACCTTCTGGATTATTTAATGATCATTTTTAGTTGGAATTGCATAGAAAGATTGAATGTTTTAACCTTATGTTTTTAACTAAGGCCAATTTTATATACAATTTTTTTAAAATTCATCTTACCATTAAACCATATATCACATGACTATCATGTGATTCCAACTTGCATATTGATGTTTTAGCTGCATATATATTTATTCCACCATGTCTATGCCCCCTATTGTAAGCTTTAGTAACTAATAAATGCCAGAGGATAGTGGTAATAAATAGCTTATCCAGTGCTGTCCTATACAATATCCCCATGCTAGTTTTAAGTGTATGACCTTAATTAATGAGGAGTTTTGAGGTTTGGAAAAAATGGCTATTGGAAGGAAGATATATTGGATTCTAAAAGTCCAGTGCAGTTTCAAAATCCAAAGTTTGTTATTAGTGAAATCCCTAAGCTTGAAACTAATCCGGAGATATTGAATAGGGCAGCACAGGATTTGTAATTATTAAGAAATTATTATCTGTCATCAAAATTACATTAGGATGAATAAAAGTGGTGAAAGAAAAATGTTTACCACTGAAGCATGTTTTGTTTTTAAATCACATCATATTAGCCTTCAGAAATGGGTATAATGAGAAATAAAAATCCCACTCTGCAAAAAAGTATTTCATTTTATTTTATTAGAATAGTCACATATTAAATAGGTATGGTATTACCTATAACAGTTAGGTTACAGGTTGTTGACAGATCCATAATGGCTTTGGTTCCAGATTTGAACCTCAAGTCTTCATTGGCAAAGATAAAAACCAGAAAGCAGGCTGAAAATGCAGATTTAAATGCACTATTATCTAGGGTTTTTTGACTGCTCATTTTTATTATAAAGGCACTGGAGCATAGAGTAGATTTTGTTTATATCATAGTATATAAGATAAATATTCAAGTGAAATTACACTGGTATATATATTCCATACCAAAGGAAAGATGGACAGATATAAACATTACTATTTTTAATGTATATTTTAGACTAACCATTGAATTTTATAATTTAATAATGAAGATATTTGTAAGATATTGTGATTTGAGCCAATTAATGAATGTTGGTTCAGAATAAAATGTCCATGTTGGGTGCTATTTGTGATTTTTCAGATGTCTGTCCATATGTTTTAGGAAAGTATGATAGAATGATAGTTTTGATATATCTAAAATATATTGTAATGATTTTAATTAGGACATAAATAATTTTATGGATTATCAATATATCATGTTAAGAATATAAACCAATTCACAAAACAAACATGTCTGGATATGTTAATAATTCACAAGCTAAATTAACAAAGAATCATGGACTTGTAAATAATGCCTCAATGCAAATCTAGACTGGCATTGATGTAACAAAAGATGGACACTATTTGTGAGTTCATTTAGATGACTTTTTTGGGAATTTAACTTATGAATGATCTTAATAATGTATTGGGATTTGTTTGTCTTATGAGTATGTTTATATATATATATATATATATATATATATATATATATATATATATATATATATATATATATATAATGAGCTTGAAAATAGCTTTTAATAAGTTTTCTACAATATCCCCGACCTCAGACCAGTTTCTGCTATTGGCTTCCTCAGTGAGATCTGAGTTTGGGGATTACATGCTCATTATATAACATTTGTAATACAAGCTTGTTAAAATAGGTCATATGACATATGACTTGATTTCTTAGTAATTTTATTTTTTGCTATTAAGACTTTGGTGATTTTATATTGTTAAAGCTATTAATATATGGTGTATCTGAATTAGTTTCAATCCCATATCGCTATTTAACTACTTCAGATTATTAAATGGTTTTCTGTGCATTTTGTTTGATTGGTCAAAATGTTGTTTTCTTTTTTAATGATGTAAAAACTATAAGCATGACATCGACAGAAATATGGGCATTGGATACATCTTTAACATAGCTTTCTAAAGATGCCTTTAACAAAAAAATCCGATGAAATTTGGATTTTTTATTAATTTTTTTCATAACAGGTGCACTTAATTTTTTTTTTTGATCAATTTTCTAATTTCTACAAAGCAATAAAGACAGAAAACTTTTATTGGTGTCATGAGTTTGACAAAATGGATTAAAAATATGCTGATCATTCACAAACGAGGCTTTCCATGGAATCTAAATGTATTAACAGGCAAAACTCACTATACGTATTGCCACACACAGAAAGCTAGAGTAATCAATGGATGCCAGAAGGCTTGTGCATAAAATCCCTATCTAGTGCTACTAATCCAACATCCCCAGACTAGTTTCTGACTTGTGGCCTTCGTCAGTGAGGAGCCTTGGATCTGAGAGCACTGCACCTAGATCTTAGGATCTAATGCAACCCTCCAGCAGCCACCTTTTATCTCCATTTAACTACAAAACTATGAATCTTAAACTGAAAACACCTTAATGTTTTCAATCCAAGCTCATCAGCTTATATAGTCATATGGGTCTGAACTCTGTTCATCACCCATACATTTCGGTGTCTTTGGTTCTTCAATAACCATAACCACCACTATCCTATTAGGCAGGATTGGTTTTAAGCCAATAAACATCACATGACCACCACTTCTTATGCTTATGTATAACTGTTTTAAAACAGGCAAAACTCACTATACGTATTGCAATGCACAGCAAGCTAGAGTAATCAATGGATGCCAGAAGGCTTGTGCATAAAACCTTTAGTGCCTACTCATCCAATATCCCCAGACTAGTTTCTGGCTTGTGGGTTTCATCAGTGAGGGGCCTTCTGCACAAGCCTTCTGGCATCCATTGATTACGCTAGCTTGCTATGTGTAGCAATATGTATAGTGAGTTTTGTCCATTTTAAAAAAACAGTCATACACAAGCATAAGAAGTGGTGGTCATGTGATTATTGAATCTAAATGTAATTGCAGAATATCGTGCTCATAAGTATACATTTTTAATTTTTTGAATAATATTTTAAATTTTTTTTAATTATTTGAAAAATGATTTAATTTTTATTAATTTGCATTTGTAGTGGTGTATGTGTATATAAATTCTATATTTAATTTATGCTCATATGAATTCATATGTACAGTGATTTTGTGTGTTCTAATCCACTTATTTTATAAAAATAGTGATTCTTAAAAGGTTTAATAATTTATTATTTATTAATATGTTTATATGGTGTGTTTGTTTACAAGTAATGATTTACAAAACTAATAATATAGAAAGATTGCGTATGCAGGCAAAGAATCAAATTCTGATTCTAGCCTATGCCTTGATACTCATCTGTGGAGTCACTAGTTTTGCCATATCTTTCATCACATTATTTTCAAGTAGCTAACAAATGGACTATATGCAAATAAATTATATCTATATGATACAGTAAATATAATAAGATACCATCACTGATGTGCGTAAAGAATATAAACATCACTGATGTACACAAAAAAATATAAAATGAAGAGATGAAACTAATTTTATCAGTGATACAGACAGTAGCCTACAATTTCTAGTTTTAGATAAACAATAAGCCAATTGCTATGATGACAAATGCATATCCACCTCCTGGAAATGATTGAATCTTTTTCTTATAGATGCTTTTGAGTTCTTAGTAACTTTTGGGGTACAAGATAAAAATGAAGAATTCTTATGCGAATACTTTTGGAGATTCTGAAGCTATGGATTATCTCAGGTAAGACATTATATATGATTTGAAAGATAATTTTGTGAGGAATACAAAGAAATTATCACTGATGATGTAATTTAAACTTAGTTAATGATGAATTAGAAATTATGAACAAATAATAAAGTAATAATTAGGTCAAATGCTGAAATTGCCTTTTTTCACTTATTTTTTAAATGGTTATTACTATTTCTCTTAGCCTTATTGTTTTTCTTAGTTTTTCTAGTTTCTATCAATGTGAATTTTTTTGTTCTAACATTATGAAAACTGAAGTTATTGTAAAAATTGTATCTCAGGTTAATTTTTTAAAAAATTCAATATTGCCTGGAGAACATAGCAGTTAAGTGAGGTAGCCAGAGTGGAAGACATATGGATGTCTGAAAGTTTCAGATTTTCTACCTAATAGTTATCCATTAAATAAAGTACTAGGCTTGGCTTGTATTTTAATCTAACATTTGAATATCCTAGCACTTCACTGAGGAAGCCTGTAGCAGAAACTGATCTGAGGTTGAGTATACACCTGGGTCTCTTTTTACACGGATTTATTTAACGTGATTTTGAAGTTAGGCGATTCACATTTCTCCAGAAGTCGAACTCCGATAATGTGCTATTACTTTAAATAATAAATTTTGCCTATATTGAAAGTAATAGCACATTATTGGAATTTGACTTTCATCTTAGTAATTTCAACATTTTCAGTGCTTTATAATTGTAAGATTTTATGCAATAATGAAATTAAAATCATGATTTCCACATTTTATGTATACACACATTAAATTTTACAAGATTATAATGTAAATTTGTTCAAACATTGTGCGTGTTAATTTTGCATTTTAAATCACATTCCATTTTTGCTTTTTAAAAAAGAATGTAATCAATTATTAATCATTTAGTGTCCACAAGTTTGTTTTTAAAAGGTGACTAATAGCAGTGGGCACAATTAAAATTGAAAATTAAAAAATTAAAGTCAAAAATAAGAATTTAATTTTTAGTTGTTAGATTAATTACTAATTACGTTGTCACCAGAAAACCATTAACACAATGTGAGAGTGACGTTGGCGCTAGTTATATTTCCTCTTGTGAAGAATCTGATTTTTTACCAGTTTGCAAACGAACCTGTTTATCGGCAAATAGTGATAATAATTAAAACGTGTATAAAAAATGTAAATTACTGTAAATTATGCATAAAAATATATTGTTTTGAATAAAATTAAATATTATAGTTAAAAAAAAGTTTGTCTTGTATTAATTTTTTTTAAATTTGAAATTTTTTATTAGTCATATTTTATTTTCTTATTTTTTTTACACGAATTTTAAAGTAATTTTACATTGGTGCTTTGCTTTTACACGACTTTTGAAAAATCACAGTCCGTATCCCCCCTTTTTCAAGGTAAGTTACGTCTATTTTTGTGCGATTTCGTTTGTGCGTGTTTTCTGAGGAACCTATCTATCGCGTAAAATGAGACCCAGATGTATTCTGAAAAGCTTGTTAAGAGCTATTTGCAAGCTCATTATATAACATTTGTAATACAAGCTTGTTAAATTAGGTCATGTGATATATGACTTGATTTTTTTGTAATATATATTTATGTGAATCTGAAAATTGAAGTGGTTTCAAAATGCAAGCATAGAGAGAGAGAGAGAAATGGAGAGAGGCTGAGTTAAGAGAGAGGGTCTGAGATTCTATTCTGAAGAATGGTTATGACATTGCAGAGATGAGATAAGGGAAATATTGATAAAAATGAAACTTGAAAATATATATAAATCACATCATTATAACTTTCATGCTTAAATAAACTAAAACGGGTAGTAAATGGAATCCTAATTAATTACTTAATTATAATGTTGCCATGGTAACATTGCTGATATTCTGTTAGTTTAATCAAAGTTGAGGACTTTGGTATTCCATTTACTAATTAAAGTAGGGTGTTACCTTGACAACAGATCACTGAAATTCTATTGGTTTATTCAAAGATGAAGGCCATGTTGTGATCTAGAATGTTGTTTTAATAACAGGTTGTTGATTGTATTTGTTAAATAAGCATTAGGGTTGTGATATTCCAATTAGTATTTAAAGTAGAATGTTATTCTATTCATTTATTAAAATGTGAGAGCTGTGGGTGTTTATTTATATATGATAACCTGTTAGCTATTAGTAAACAAAATATATATGTATGAAATAATTGTTTCTTTCCAGACTTTCCAGAAATAACTAAGCCTGTTCATTAAAGTATGAAGATTGGCTATCTTTATATAAGCTGAGCAGTGATTGGTTGTATGTGTGGAGATGATAATCTGGACCAACTGATGAGTGCTGGTTTAGCATGAAATACCTATATTGGTGATTATTTATCTTTTTGACATGTGTGTGATCAAGTATGTCAGCAGTATAAGGTAGCGTGGATAGTTGAGGGTTGTGGGAAAGTTCTGAGTTCAAACCCCCTATATACTAACAGACTAAAATAAAAATGAAATGTTTTTCTACTTTAGATAACAACTTGAAAAAAATGTGTTAATCATACAAATGAACTGTCAGGAATAATAATTATTCAATACAAATGGATAACTTGAATAAACTTTTAACTATAATGGACTCTTAGAAAAACACAATAATGCCATCTAGTGTAAGTTCTAGTAATCAATAGATGCTAGAAGGTAGTGCATCATTCATTTCTATACAATGCGTTCCCATCCAATATCCCAAACTAGTTTTTTGCTTATGATCTTTATCAGTGAGGAACTTGGGCTCAGGGAACAGTGTTCCTGGAACTTTGGCTCTCACATACCCATACTGCACCCATATCTATTTTTATGGTTAACTAGAAAGCTATCGAGCCCAAATTTAAAAAAAAGTAATCATGTGATGTTTAATGGTTTAAAAAGTTCTAATGATATAATTTGCTAATCAACTTCCATTTCTATATGGTATATTTTAACATCATAGACTCAAGACTAAAATGTTGGTGGTTCAAGTTTCAGCTGAAGAAAAAGCAGTTTTATTAAAAAATTGTTAGGTTCATTGCATTACTTAGTTGCTTTAGTGTCATGAAACTCCTTAAATAATTAACCACATAAATTTATTTTTAATGTATGAGTTTCCTATAAAGCTTCATTATTAACCAAAATATCAAGGAAGTTGTAAAGCTTCTAATAGTAACAGATTCGCTAATTAAGTTTTCCAACTTTGCCACCATAGCTATAAATCTATTAATAATTAAGTAGATGATTTGTCAAAACAGTAACAAACTATATATTAGTGCCACCTAGTGGAAGCTTTAATGATCAATGGATGTAAAAAGGTGTGTGCATAAAATTCCTATCTAGTGCCTACTCATTAAACATCCTTATACTTGTTTCTAAATTGTGACTTTCATCAGTGATGAACCTTGATGAACCTTGTATTTAAGAGCAGTGCACATAGATCATAGAGGATTCAATATATCCCTTCAGCAGCCATTTTTAACATATTTAGTTAACTATAATGCAATGTGTCCAAAAGCTCATTCCCTTGCATAGAGATATAGATCTAAACCCAAGTTCAGTATCTATATATTTTGGTATCTTTAGTTATTAAAAACCACAACCACCATCATCCTATGGGCATGATTGTTATAAAACCACTGTAACATCACATGAGCACCATTTCCTATGCTTAAACAAGCAGTTAAAACACTATTAGAAATCTCTCCATATAATAGTACCACTTAGTTCAAGTCTTAGTAATCAATGTATGCAAGAAGGTTTGTGCCTAGAAAAACATGATCATGTGATATATATATATATATTCATATGCCATAGCATTGGCCAGGATGCGAACCTACAGCCATCTGCAACCAACTACTTGCTTGCAAAGTGGCTGTGATGACCTCTCACTTGACAGATCATGTGATATTTTAGCAGATGATTTGTCTTTTATCCGCATTTGCATAAGTCAGTAGCTGTTAAATTTTATTTATGAGGCAGATGCCATAGGGCTATTCTGAATCTGTTGAAGTGATGATGATCAAATTTATCTGACATTGTAAATGGTGAATCTGGAAAAAATTCATTTGGAATCTCATCAAAATTATCTTTTTATGCCATAATTATTTATTTGTAGATTCCTTATTGAACATCTAAAGAAGGGATTATGATGAATCTTAGATGTTATAACTATACCATGAGTCATTGGAAGTCTGACCTATTTACCAACTTTTTATACCTTTTCTAAAAAGAATCTTCTGCCATCTGATGAAGGAATTTGTGAAAGAACAGAAAGCCATTGAAAATGAATAAATTTGAGAGTACCAATAATATTTTCTCATAGTAATAATGAAGCTGTAAATATAGTACATATTTCTGCTTCACCTAGTGCCAATGTCATTAGCACTAGTATGGGTTTGAACCCAATCTTGTATATTATCTGACACCCATCTCATAATAGGTGGTAGTATGTTTATAATCAATATTATACTCTTTTAACTAATTTATATTTCATTAATTTATATTTTATGATTAAAACTAACCTTTTTTATAATAGTTTATATATTTTAAAATGTTTGTAGAAACGTATATTGTGTTTATTTTATTAAATTGGCACTGAGTAAATAATTGAATCCTAGATATCTATAAAATGTTGCAAATATTTTAAATTCTTTCATAAAGTTCTTTTTTTTTTCAATTAATCAGTTGGTAACATTTTATATTTATCTTGCGATAAATGTACCTTAAAGGATCAATTATGTAAACAATTTAATATTTGTAAGGACAATTTTGTAAATTTGTATTTACGTTTTATATCAAATATCAGATTTGAAAGTCATTGTATTACTTATAGAATGTACCAAATTCCTAAAATTTTGTGAATAAAAGTTACATTTTCTTTAATCTAATTCTTAATTAAATAGGCTTTGTTAATACATGACTGATCAACTTAATCATACTTGGTGCTGTTTTTTTTTAATTAGCAAAATGAACCCTTGGGGCATGTTAATGCAAGATTATAGATTTCCTGCCCAAAATGCTGACCACAGAGAAAGTTACCAGCAAACGTCATGTAGATTGAATCCTATAGATAAAGCCGGATCAGTTAAATAAAAAATTTTGATAAGAGATTGAAGAACAGTTCACTGAAGAGAGAGTATTTATAGTACATTGTGCCTAAAGAATGAGGGAGTAAAAAGATCGGCCATTTGCTTTGGATCTCTGTTCCAGCAGCTCATCACAATGCCATTCCAGTGCTCTAAACATCTAGCCTGAAGATTGTACTGTATCAAGGAAGTCTGCTAAATGATCTGTGTTTATAACTGCCTGTTTCAAGCAATGGAACATCTACCAATCACTTGAGGTAACCTCCATTTTGCTGCAAGACTCTGATTCTAGCTTCCTTTATTTTTTAAAATCAACATTAATTTGTATTTTATATATCGGTAATGTTTATACAATTTAATTTTAAAATGCGTCTTAATTTTTTTTTCTTAAATTTAAAATTATTAATTCTTACAAAAATCCCACATTTCTTTGATGCTGCAAATTTATCTTAAATTTTGTTGGTTTACTTATAATATTGACTTACTGAAACTGCCAAGTATAAAACTCAATGAGCAACTAACTTTAAACCCACTCCCTCTTATTTTCTCCATTTAAAAATCATTACAGGAGATTTATTTCCCTTAAATTAATTAATAGAGAAAGCTCGTTTAGTTTTGTACCTTTTATAGTATAAAATTTATTTTTAAATGATTGAAATTATTTTAAAAGTTAGGTATCTTATTATTATCTCCAATTTAAAAGTGCCCTTTGGAGAGAATAATGTATTTTATTAAATCAGTTAAGTAAAATCTATTACAATTTCTGTAAAACAAATATCTTAAAAGAGAATCACTTAAAGCACAGCTATCATAGCGTTTTCATATCAACTACTAACAATATATATTTCATACGTATATATGTTAGTTTGTATCAGTAAAATAGTAAAATTATGATGTATAATTTATTATGCGATATGTTGTCAAACTTCACCAGAAGTGAGTTTGATTTTCAATGACCGATGAATTATTTGATAACTTACCAATAAATGAGATATTTGGAAAGTGTGGAAAACAATTTATATTTTAATTTTTTTTCTTTTATATTATATTTTATGATCCATTTATTAATGGCCTAAGGTTTCTGGGGACTTTCTATTATGTTAGGGAGCCAATTATTTTAATCAGGAATTAATTTATTAAGATCGTTAGTGATTCACTACCTATAGGGCATTATGTAATGTATAGTTACAACCATTTGTTGATTATTATTATTATTCTTGCTTTGCTACATACCTCTTAGGACCTTTGGAATTTTAAATATGACCAGTCCAATCATTTACTTTTCCCTCAAAGTAGACGTATTTCCTAGTAATTGCCATTAAAATGTGTATGGGAAGTCCAGCACATTAAACCTCATATTATATTTAGAGACATGTTTTGGCTGGAGGGTCAACATTTTTTTCATCATCTACCTGTATATACCAGGAATTTCTTTTAGCAAAGCCACCCAGAGGATCGCAACAGACCTCATTCGTTCTTTATTGTAATTTATAATATCATACTGCTTTTATAATTCTCTCTCTCTATATATATATATATTTATTTACAAACCTGAAATGCTCTCTGCCATGATGGCACGTCTTTCACTAACCAATCCAGTTAATTAATTAAATTCGATTATCTAATTTATTTAAGATGGACTATTTTGCTTTCCACACAACTGATTTAAATGTAATAGTGTTTTAAGTACACATCGCTCATGCCTTGTTATCTACCTATCTATATATAATACATTTATTTGTAATCTCTTAAGGAGGGCTAATGATATTTTATTGCTGATTGGTTCTTGGCAGACCAATTAACAAATTTTTACTTTTTGTTATCAAATGCCTTGCATTTAGCTGCATCAAAACGAATTCAAGAAGTATAATAACCTAGTTGTATAAACAAAACTCAACCTATTTTGTATAATAATAACTCAATTTCTTAATAAATTCCTGTAATATTATTTTAAATTAGCTTAGTTTGTCATCACTCCGAATCTCTAATATTAATTACCCTAGTTATTTATAATATTTCTTTGATTTAAATTCACTTCTTTGTAATGTTGCCAGAAAAAATTATAATTATTATGGTTCAAACCATTAATAATCGATATCAAATTACATGTGTACCATTCTGCAATCATCAGAATTCACTAAATCATTAATTTCTCATATGAACCCTTTATTATTTCGAATCTCTTTGTGAACCGTGACCTCCATCTGGGACAGAATAAAACTAAGGACTGCTAGTGTCATCACAAACGTTATCCATTAGTCAGTGAGGCAATAGTTCAGGCAAATAGTTTTGGATTCACCCTATCCCTGACATCTGTATCTTGTGCATGCTTGGATTCAAGGTACTTTGCTTGGATTATTGGTCTTGTTGAGTGAATACACGATTTTGACTGGCACAATATAGAATTGAGTGTTCAGAAGTTTAGGGTGAGCACCTTATTTTCAAACAGAGGCTAGTGGGGATGTCTAAGCTTGCATCATAATGCTGACTATGTCCACATATCCAACCAAGAAGGCTATTCTTAGAAATTATTTTAAATCTAACCTTAGACAAATGGGGAAAATAAGTTAGGTCATGGTCAAGGTTATTCTTAAATAGTATATGATAGGATTGTTTAATTTGAGATTGTGGGATGTTTTCCTACTACTTAGATAAAACATTTGATCATATTGTCTTCTCTTAGTAATAAGAATCTTTTCTTCAAAAATGATTTTCAATTTTTTCATAATCTTATGGAAAGACTTCAAAAAAATGTCATCTGGACAGGTAAATTTCATTATTAATTACATGTTGGACCAATGTTTTTAGAAAAAATGAAAACTTTTCAAATAAATTTAACTGTTAAAAATAAGCCATAGTTTAATAACAGTTTGAATGTTATTTTCTTTCTTCTTAAGGTGTTTATGACCTGATCAGTACTAGCATGGAAAGTGAAATTGGACTTTTAGATTTATGAATATTGAATTTAAGATAACACTCTAATCAGTGGAGCTACTCTGTTAAAGATAACAATCAAAAGAAATTTTAAACTATGAAAGTCCAACTGATTTTTTCACATTTAAAAAACCAAGATTAATTAGTGGCTTCCAGACATTGTTTATAATGACATTGGTTTGACTTGTGTGATTATTTGTTAAAGTCACCTGAGCATCTTTAAGGTTTCTTCTCTGTCCTTTCATTCTCTATCCAATATTTTTATATTTTCCCAGTTTTACATATATATGTTCATTAGTACATACATAATCTGCCACTTTGGACATGCTTATGTTCTCTTTTGTAATTATCAGTTTGTGCTCTTTCAATCATTTATTAATGGGCTTATTGGTCTCACCAATATACATTCTCCCACATTAACATGGCATTGGATAGATGTGGATTTCAGGTTTAGGTGCAGATGTCAGATTTTCTCATAGTGTGATATGACTTTGGAAAGCTATTCTGATGTTATACTCATTGCAGATTTTCTTTATTTAACCTGCCATTCCCACTATCTATGGATACACTGTGATACCAATAACAGTGTCTTTTCTTTTGATGTAACTTTTTGTTGTGTATTCACATTCCTAGTTTGAGTCTCATGCTAATAAGTCACTGGTCAAGTAGGGAACCTGAAAAATAGAGAAGAATAATAGTACCCAAAAGTTGTGTTACATATTAACCTGTTTGCTATTACTAACAGATGGATATATTTGTAAAGATTAAATAAAGTTTAACTCTTTTTAAAGGCATTCAATATTTAATATTAGATGATTGAAATAATTATCATCATCATAAGCCTTAAACAAACACCAAGATACATTTTATTTATTCCTTTTTTGCAAGATCACTGATTAAATACAGTAGACACTTCTGTAAAAATTGTATTTATTACAATGACTATTTTGTGTCATTTGGATATTTCTATTGGAGAGCATGTTAAATAAATTAATGGCTTTTTTCCATTTAAGAATTTTAAAAAGCTTTAGAAGATTACCATCTGTCCAAACAGAATCATAAGCTGAAATTAAATCATGTAACACCAGGTTTTACTTTGAAAATCTTTTTTCAATATGAGTTGCTAGAGATAAAACTTATTCTGCTTCTTAGCCTAAACATAATCTACTCTTTAGGTAGACAGAACTCAGATTTTGGAAAAATTCTTGTTAAATATTTTTTGAAAAACTTGTACATAGGGAACACAAAATAATAATACTGCATAATAATTATTAGAGTCATTGCTAGATTTATTTCATTTTAAAACTGTGACAGTTTTGCTTTTACTGAATAGTTTTGCCACCCCTGCTTTGTCTTTAGGTTCTATATTTTTTAAAAACTTGAAAAGTATGTCTTTTCCTCCTGTAATCTTTCCTAACTTAGAATGGCCAAGAGCATGTTCATGTTTACCAACAAATACCTATTTTATTAGATTGATATTAGAAGAATCATGAGGAAGATAAGTTTACATTTCTGCCCTATTCAGGTTTTTTTTTTATTCTATCAATTTTGTGTGTAGAATTCAGATATATAACACCAATCTGACTAGAAGGGATAATAATAATTTTTTAGAGATACTTTACAGCTACCATATTCAAGCAAAAATGACCAAATCTGATAACAAGCTCTTATAAAGTTTTGTTTCTGTATGGTTTCTCTTCACATTTTTTTCTCGCATGTTCGAGTGGTTTAACAAGTTTGTTAGCAATTTCTAGATATTTGATAGACAAATATTGACTATAAAGAGAATATAAAAATTAATCAATATTTCTAATAAGTATTAGGAAGATAATACTCCAATGATTGATAGAATATGTGATATGTTTTGATTACATTAGATCCATAAGAATTTATTGGAAGAATAAGTACTTGGGTTGCTAAGACTGAATATAACAATCTAGACAAGTGATTGTCAGAGATGAAAACATAAAGTTTACATACTCCACCACTTTGGAAAATAAGGTGGATGGATTTGATGAAAGGAAAGGGTGATAAAACTACAGGTAGACTATTAATAATCTAAAATCTTTAGTTACAAGGATATTGGATTTATAAATTTTTTCAGACTTCAAAATTTTTTTTACTGTCCCTCATTACAAAGCCAAACTCTGCTAAAAATTTAACTAAACATTAATTTTATTATCTATACTTTGAACATTAAAGTACTTCTTATCAGTAGCAACCTCTCCATATAGTAGTGCCACTTAGTGCAAGCCAGAGTAATCAATGGATCAGGAAGGTTTGTGCATAAAATCCCCATCTAATGCTTACTCATTCAATATCCCCAGATCAGTTTCTAGCTTGTGGTTTTCATCAGGGAGGAGCCTTGGATCTGAGAACACTGCACCTAGATCTTAAGATTTAATGCAACCCTCCAACAGCCAGCTTTATCTTTTTAGTTCTTCTCAATAAAAGCTTATTCATTTGTATAGTCATAGAAATCTGAATCCAGTTCATTATCTATACATTTTGATGTCTTTCATTTATACTAAGGCTTGGTCTGACTGATGCTACTGTATGTAGTGTTTGCTACTGTTATTATAAATAGGAAATAATGATCATGTGATATAAAGTATTTCTTGTATACTTAATATATTTATGATATTATTAAAAATATATATACTTTAAAACAGAGAATAGGCTTACATTAATGTTAATGCAAAAAATTAAAAATAAATGAGTAATTTTATGGTCCAGGAGTGCCACAAGTATCAGTACTGGAATTGACCAGAGGACATGCATGATTTAGTGCAGTGGTCAAGTGGTCAGACTCTGGAGTACAAAGTATTTATATATTGTTACTAAAACAAATGAAACTTTTATAATTTTATTTGGATTATAGATTTTAAATTACTGGTGTTTGGATTAAAGATAATAATCTACTTGTAGTATTAATATTTCTATAGTGCAATTTCCATTACACCACTTTTACATGATGTAGGGATTGGTGTGCACCCTCACTTAAGACATTGTGGAGGAGTATAATGATCACAATATGTAAAAAAGTGATTCCTAAGATGCACATTTCATGCTGAACCAACATTCATCAGTTGACCTAAATCACAATCTCTTACACATATCTTCACCAATGTTTGGTGTGTGTGTATATATATAGACAGCCTATTAATATAGTTTAATTGATAAGTGTCAAACTTACTGCCATCACAACTTTGATACCAACCACTTGATAGAAGTATATTAATAATTTTTTTATTAGTCATTCATTAGATTAGAGATTATCCACTTAATAAATAATATTTCTGTAGTATGAGATTGTAAGCTGGGCTTACTGATGAGTGCTGTTTCAGCTTGGGGATCACACATCTTTGGTTACATGTTTATGATTACACTCCTCCAAAAAGTGTTAAAAATGGATAGAAGCCAGATCCTACTTTGCTTAGGAGTGGTGTAATGTAAATTGTAGTACAAAAAATATTATTCATTAAATGGATAATCTCTAATTTAATAAATGGTTAATAAAAATTAGTAATTTACCTGTAGTATGTTTCTGGTTCAAATATAAAACTTTTATAACCTCTAGGAATACTAGGGTAATGGGTAGAAGCTTGGAGCAATGTCAAGAGGTGTGATTAAGATACCTGTCTAGTAATGCTGATGATTAAATATAAAGCATTTATTAAAAAATTAAAAAGTAATCAAGATAAAGGTAAAAATAATTGTTTGAGATTGTGTCTGGAGCAACAAGATGAGAAGATATATATATATTTTGGGTTCTAGTAAACTATTAACTGTGCAGCCTTTGGTGGCGCTGTTTCTAATTAAAAACAGAGCATTATAACATTACCGGGCCACTAAATTTTTTTTATCTAATAGATCGTATTTTAACATACGGCTGTAATTTTTTTTTTTTAATATTTAATATGTTGTTGTTGTTTGTTTTGGACATAATAATTTTTTTGGTTTTCATTTGATAAATTTAAAACTATAAAGGAGACTTTGACCTTTTTTTTGGATCTCAAAAGTACATAATTTTTGACATACGCCTTTATTTGGGGGGGATTTCCATTCTAAATCTACTGTTTCTTTTTTACAGACGTCTTTTATTTTTTTGTTTTGCATTCGATACATTTCAAAATAATAAGGGACAGTTTTATCTTTTTCAATAAAACGTCTGGTATTTTTATTCTTTTTTAACAACAAAAATTAAGCTCGGGTTCATTTTTAAAATCTACTTAATGTGCTGTTTATTGATTTAAAACAACAACAACAAAAAACCTCTTTTTGCTTCTAAACAGAACGAATAGGTATGTCAAAAGAAGTTTTTTTTTTTATTTAAAAAAAATCAATCAATCAAGAGATGTCCAACAAACTACGCCACTTCTTTTTAACACTGTCATTCTGGGTGTTAATTACATGATTTACAGATAAAAATAATCGCAAACAATACACAAATTCTTTCCAGAAAATAAATTTATTAACCACATATGACTGAACTAAATCAACTGTAATAAAAGGCAGGATGTTTTGGGCTTGAAAAAATGCAACTGCATCACTTTCTCTGTTTGGGATGTCCCACAAATATAATAACGTGGTAGACATTTTATTCTTCTTTTTCAACTCTCATCCGAGTCATGACAGAAATGGTATTTTTCCGCAAACAACTCCAATCGTCTGCCAGAGAGCTTGAGAAATTTTACTTTGTCTTTTTTGACCCCCCAAAAAGCCAAAATTAGCCAAAAAAAAAATTTTGACAAATATCAATAATACGCTGAAAATTACTAGTACGCAAAAATCTTTCAGTTGGGAAATACAGAAAATCATAAACATCAACAAATAAACACTTGAAAAAGATGACAATGCTCACACTCTCATCTTAAATTCTAGCGACGATACAAATTCTGTCAATATGCATAGGAATTCAACCCGCAATGAAATCAACAGCAAACTATACGATCATAGTATTGTTAGTAGACATAGTGTTATTGATACATGGAAGAATTGGCCGCGTATTATAACCACTACATATGATCTACTCGTATATTAATGATCACTCATATATTAGCCGTAGGTTTGACCGCAAAAGCGGTATAATTCTGTGTTTTTACACAGAAACAGCACCAACACAGGCTGCACAGTGAATAGTTTACTAGTACCATTTTTTTGTAAAGAGAAAACAACTTAATAATATATATAAGGTGATAGACATTAGTTGGATTATTTATTGATTCAGAAACAGTATTAAAAATACCTATTTTTGAACTAATATCTATTAAAATAAATACTTAGTAGTATATAAATATAAAATTATTTATTGAAAGAACAAAAAGATTTGGGTCAACAAAAAATGAGGCATTGAAAAAATTAAAAAAATTTGTTGGATAAATTGTTATAAGAAATTTGGTTTGGACCTCTTTTTACTTCAACAAAAGACCATCAAAATAAGAGTCATAGATCACATGACCATATCTCTTAAGCTTGTAAGTTATAAACAGTGAGGATTGCCAATTCCTCAACAAGCTTTGTGATAAATGCTTAGCCAGCAGAGATATTTTAAGTGCTGGATCTGGCTAAGTATTTATCACAAAGCTTGTTGAGGAATTGGCAATCCTCAGTTTACTAACAAAAGATGTATAGTTTATTGAGAAAACTTGTTTAGCCTTAGGGATTGTCAATTAGTAGTAATTGATAGTTTTTAATAAGAACAAAAGCTGAAAGTTATTTCTGTTTATATGGATATAATCTCATTTCTATACTTTATTATAATAACAATCCATGAAAATATTTAATTCAATATATATTAAAGAAATAATTTTATTTATATAATTCACTAAAAAGTATAAAAATGAAATTTTCATATTCTTAAATATTATGCAACCAAAATAAAAAACACAGAATTCATCTTCTAAGAATATGAGTATTGTACAGTTTATTTTGGTCACATATCAGAAATACTAAGAAAGCTGCAGATAATTTGTTTTCATTTTTGATGCACTTATGTGAATAAAAAACATCTCTTTAATTTTTTTAGATAGGCTTTCTTTTCTACTTTTTATTTTTATGTAGCTTCAGAAATTAAGTTTAGGTATAATTTAATACCACTAGATGTCAGCACCATAAAAATACTGAAACTTATTTAAAAACTAAAGTTTAAATTTTTTGCTATTTTTTTTTCTAAAATTGTTTGCAAACTCTTAAAAATGTATTACCATCAAGAATAAATATATATACAAAATTACAATGGCATAGGAAATGGGGGAGGAGTGAAAATTGAGTTATAAGAATTCAATAGCCAGATAAACAAAAAATGAGTAATTTAAAATAAAGTGTGCAACCAGTTATGCCATTTCCAGTGCTCTTGAAAAATAAAGTCATGTGAATATTTTTGTTCTGAGAATAAAATAATGGTAGCATATTATGCATGGGAGCTGGAAAGGCATAAATCATATATGTAATTAAGCCAAAGCCAATACCTCATTAACAAAATTAAGAATAAATGAGTGCTAAAATCATTATCTCTTTAGTTTATATTTGATTGAGATTCCTTATGACAAGTAAAATGAAGTAATATATATATGTGCATTTATTTGTGTTAAAAAATAATCGTGCTTTTTCTTAAATGTAAATTGGGCGATATTACTTATTATAAAAGTATGTGTTCATCTCACTATATATATATACATTTAAATGATGCATAGATTTAGAGGAAAAGTACTTTCTCAGCAGTCGTATCTCATTGCCTCCTTAGCAAGTTATGATAATTTGTAATTAACCTTTACATTTAAGCTCATGGGCGTTTTATAGCCTATAAAGTGTGGTTGTCTTAATTTTCACATCATTACTTGTTTTATCAAATTTTAAATGCAGGCTTAAGGAAATATACAAATATGAGTTAATGCCTTTTGGGTAAATATATCAGTGTTACTTGGTAGAATAATCTGTGCATAGGTGCTTTTAGTAATGAATATATGTCGAGTAATGCTATGTGAGCTGCCAGATGGAAATTTTACAGGTCCTGGAGATAGCCGTGTTTTGATCTGATAAATGGGTACTCTATGATGATAGGATTCATAGCCCATGCTCCAGTTTTTACACATGCCATGCTGACTGCGAATGTGTCTTCATAGGAACTTATCTATATATTTTATTACTCGAAAATGGAAGTTGGCCTATCTAGCCAATGCCAATAATAATATCTGGCATCAGATTCAAACCCAGATACCACTGTCTTCTATAATTAGATTTCCTAATCATGCCTGTTAGTAATGTTGTATGGGATAGATAAACCATATTTATAATGTAATTGTTAATAATAAAGGAAGCTAGAATTATGCTTTGTTCCATAACTCCTGCTGGGAATACTAAAAGTAAATATAATAATAAAATATATATACTTAGCTTCCCCTATGCATGTGAACATGCACATCCATTTTGTTATATATATATATATTTCTGGCCTCTAACTTAATAAAACTAGGTATTGTGTTTACTCTTGACAATTGGCATGTTAATTTAATAGTGGAATATTTCTTGATCAAATGTTATCATTATCAATATATATTTCTTTTTGTAATGCTCATACACGGATAGCACTGATATATAAATGCTGTTGTTGTTAACTCCTAGTTTATTTATGATCCTCAACCACAAATCATACTGATACATATATATTGTTGTAATTATTATTTCTGGTTCCCACAAATGTTATTGCCATTATCAACTGATAGCTCTTTTGTAATGCTCACACACGTATAATACTGATATTTAAATATTGTTGTAATTATTGTTTCTGGTTCACTTGTAATGCCCATACATGGATCATAATAAGATCCAAACATTATTATTGTTATTTCTATCTTTTACTGAATTTGTGTTAATAAATCATGTATAATTGCATATTTGTCGTGTCATTCCCTGATTTACCACATCCACCCAACTATATCCACACTTAATTAAATAATCTATGTGTATATTCAAAACCTATGAAATATGTAAAAAATGGTATTCTAAGCTGTATCAAAGTATTAGGTTCTGATGAGTATCTTAAATTAAGTTAATAATTCTAATGCATGTTTGGGGCTGAGTTTGAATCTATAGTCTTTGTTTTACCCTGACCACCAGGACTGAAGGAAAACAATTACCATTAGTAGCATCAGTAGCATTGGTCGGATAGTGGAGGTTTTAGAGCACTGGCAAATAGGTTAAAGCTTAGTACCGTTCCGCGACTACCATATCCTGAACATGCTGGGTTTGAAGTACTTTTGCTAGGTCTCTGAATCTTGTTGGCTGATCACATGATGCTGACCATTAGAATATATTATATAATGAGTGTGACAATAGCCCTTAACAAGCTTTTCAAAATATTCCTATCCCTAGACTGGTTTCTAGCTCTGGCTTTCATCAGAAAAGTGCTAGGATTTGAAAACATATAGATGTCTGAAAATTTCAGATTTTTTACTTAATAGTTAAACATTAGATAAAGTTCTGGGCTTGACCTGGTATTTTAAATCTAATGCTTGAATATCCTAGCACTGATAAAAGCCAGAGCTAGAAATCAGTCTGGGAATAGGGATGTTCTGAAAAGCTTGTTAAGAGCTATTGGTATGCTCGTTATATAACATTTGTAAAATATATATTTAACATAGAGATCCAGAACAATAGGTGGAATATGATCAGCATTAGATGATTGGAAGCTTTAAAAGAGTAGTTTGATCTCATTTCTGTTGTATAGTTGATTATACAGTGTAAAACAAGATAGTAATGAGTTTGTATTTATTTATTAATATTATATATATATTAGTTTTAATGTTTGAAATCTAAACCTATTATAATTTGAAACATGACCGCTGGAGGAAGGTGTTATAGAATAGTTCGCCATATGATTATTAAAAAGAGAAATCTTAAGACTCATATAAGAAATAAAAACTGGGTTGAGGTTTTAAATAAATTTTACTTACTTTTAAATTTTTTTATAACTAGTTTTTTTGTAAGATTAATTAATATTTTAAATATTTAGAAGTAGAAAAATTATAGGATGTCGATTGTAGATATAGAGAGAGTTAAAAAAGATAGATGAAAAATGTTGATAAATAAACCTAAGATAAAAAATGAATATTTTTTGAAGAACAGTTGGATTGGATTCATAGAATCACTCAATGTGTGGGATTTGTTTTTTTGGTAGAAGATAAGTCAGAGAAATGTTTGTAAAAGTACTGGATTAGTAGTAATAATGAATTTCAGATCCCTCGCCCCTCTAAACAGTATTATAAATTCTTTAAGGACGGTCAAAATGTTTCAGAAGAACGTAAAATTGAGAATATAAGAGTCCTTAGTCTGATTTTGGGAAACAGAAAATTTGCATTTTTCTCTATTAAAAATGGTTATATTTCCAAAGATAATTTAGATATCGTTACTTAGAATTTCTTAACTGTATTTGCTATTTTATATTTATGCTGATTAATTTTGTGATGTATTTTTTTTTAGATTTGTTTTTGAATCTTTTCAAAAAAAAAATTCCCATAATTAAAAAAGCGTATTTTTCTTATACATTGTCTACTTAATTTACTCATCGATTATTAAATCTGTACTTATGCATCGATTATTAAAATAATCAGTAGAGAATGTGATGTGATATGATGCACTGCGACTTCTTAAACGGAGTCAGGAAAAAGATGACTGTATACTTATGCCCTCTAACGAAAGTAAATGTAATTATTTTATGTATTTTACAACGAATTATTTATTTTTAATTTTAAAAACGATAATATTTTTGTTCAGTTATTGAAAGATATATAAATGCAATTTAAAATTGTTACCTTTACGTGAAACAAGAATAATTGGTATATGAGGGCTTTTATATTAATAATTCTAAAAAAATAAATTGTACATTATATCCATGAATGGAATTCATTACTTAGCAATCCTTATTTTTTTGCCAGTCTTTTAAAAGAATGCTACCATTGACCTGCGAGGTTTGGTATAGTTGCAGAATGATAGACTTTGGAGTTCAAACTACATGGGTCATAGGCAAGTTCTGTTACTTTTAATGCCCAAACGTTTCATAAGATTTCTGATAAATAACTATTCGATTATTGTTTTTATAGTTTATCAATGTGCGGTCCGAGCTTAAATGTAAAAGAAAAGTGAAAGAAAGTTTATCAATAGATTTTATGATGGAAGAAATTTATAATTTAATGGTGAGGCATGAAAGTTGCTGGGTAAATTCATTTAATTGAAGAATTAATTTTCTCCCTTCTTAAAACAATAGCAAACTCTCCATACAGTATTGCAACCCAGTGCAAGCCATAGTAATCAATGAATGCAAGGTTTTGCATAAAATTGATATCTACTGCCTATTCTTCCAATATCCTCGGACTAATTTCTACTTTGTGGCTTCCATCAGTGATAAGCCGTTGATCTGAGAGCATTATACCTAGATCTTAGAATCCAAAGCAAACCCTCTAACAGTCACCTTTTAAAAACAGGCAAAACTCACTATAGTATTGCCACACACAATATAGAGTAATCAATGGATGCCAGAAGGCTTGTGCATAAAATCCCCATCTAGTGCCTACTCATCCAATATCCCCAGACTAGTTTCTGGCTTGTGGCCTTCATCAGTGAGAAGCTTTGGATCTAAGAGCACTGCACCTGGATCTTAGGATCTAATGCAATCCTCCAGCAGCCACCTTTTATCTCCACTTAACTACAAAACTATGAGACAAACTGAAAACATCTTAACGTTTTCAATCCAAGCCCATTAGATTATATAGTCATTTGGGTCTGAACCAGTTCAGTACCCATACATTTCTGGCCTGTGGCCTTCATCAGTGAGGAGCCTTGGATCTGAGAGCACTGCACATAGATCTTAGGATCTAATGCAACCCTCCAGCAGCCACCTTTTATCTCCACTTAACTACAAAACTATGAGTCTTAAACTGAAAACACCTTAATGTTTTCAATCCAAGCCCATTAGCTTATATAGTTATTTGGGTCTGAACTCAGTTCAGTATCCCTACATTTTGGTGTCTTTGGTTCTTTAATAACCATAGCCATCACTATCCTATTGAAGGCCACAAGCCAGAAACTAGTCTGGGGATATTGGATGAGTAGGTACTAGATGGGGATTCATGCACAAGCCTTCTGGCATCCATTGATTACTCTAGCTTGCTGTGTGTGTGGCAATACTTATAGTGAGTTTTGCCTGTTTTAACAAGTTATACACAAGCTTAAGAAGTGGTGGTCATGTGATGTTTATTGGCTTAGTCACCTTTTACCTATTTAATTAACTATAAAGCTAGGAGCTCAAAATGAAAATGCAATAATGTTTTTAACACAAGCTAATAAGTTTATATAGTCATACAGATGTAAACCCAGGTCAGTATCTATACATTTTGGTGTTGTTGGTGGTTTAAAAACTACAGACATGATCATTCTATGGTAAAGATTGGTATAAGGCCACCAAAACATTACATGATCATCATTTTCTATTCTTACATAATCTGTTAATACAATAGAAATTTCTTTAGATAATAGTGCCACTCAGTACAAGCATTAGTAATGAGATTTGTGCATAAAATCCATATCCATTGACCATTCCGCCAATGTTTCCAGACTAGTTTCTAGCTTGCAGCTTTCATCAGTGAGGAGTCTTGGATCTAAAAGCACTGCACTTAAATCCTAGGATATAATTCAATTCTTCAGCAGCCACCTTTTGCCTATTTAAGCTACAAAGTCTGAAATGCAAACAGATAATCTTTTCAATTCAAAGTCATTTTCTTGTATAGTCATATAGACTGAACCCAGTTCTGCATCTATACATTTTGGTGTCTTTGGCTCAGATGATGTTTTAGTGGTTTTAGATCAATTCTGCCCATAGAATAATTGTGACTGTGGTTTTTAAAAAAACCAAAGACACTCAGATGTATAGATATTGTACTGGGTTCAGACCTATATGATTATACAAGCGAAAAAGCTTGAATTAAAAACGTTTCATTTGGACTCATAATTTTATAGTTAACTAAATAATTCAAAGGTGGCTGTTGGAGGGTCGCATTAGTTTTAAGATCTAGGTGCAGTGCTCTCAGATCCAAGGCTCCTCACTGATGAAATCCTCAAGCTAGAAACTAATCTGGGAATTGTACGAGCAGACACTAGATAGAGATTTTATGCACAAATCTTTTTGCAGTCATTAGTTACTAAAGCTAGTACTAGATAGCACTACTATCTGGAGATTTTGCTACTGTTTTATTAGTTTGCGTAAGCAAAGAAAATGGTGATCATGTGATATTTTAGTAGTTTTTCACCTCCCCTGTTTTGGCTGAGAAATAAAACAAAGTGCTTTTAACTTTTGGGTCTTTTTCACTCACCACTAAACATAATATAAAAACAGCTCTCCTCACTAAATCTAGTATAAACTTGAGAAATCAGAGATCACTGGATGCATGTAAAGCTCCTACTTTTAGAATTAAATTCCTGTCTTCAGACCTGTTTCTGGCTTATGCACTTGATGACCATTGATTATTCAAACTTATAGATGAAACTAGAAACAAAAGTTACTCTTGTCTTATTGTATTAATTAAGATAGGAATTAAATGATTTGTTATTGTCCTTTCTAGCTAGGAAAATACTGTGTCCACAATTAATGAAGAACTAAAAATTTTGAAATATGTAGATGCTGGAACTGTTCAAGTGGATTGACTTTGGTTTTAAACTTAGGATCATTTGAATTTCAAGTTTTCAGTTTCACAGGTAAGTTGCAGTTAATGGTGTTTCCTGGAAGATTGAGGGCATTCCTTCCTGCTTAGAATCACAAGCCTTATGATAAAGGCAAAAGCCAGAAACTTATAAGAAAATGGAAATAAAAATACAAATGATGAGGAATTTGATAAATATCTGGTAATTAATGATTATTCAAATTTACACTAGATGCTGCTTGATTAATAAACTGCTCTTGTCTTATATTGCTTAAGTTAGGGAATTAGATTTGTTGCAATCACTAGGTGCATGTCAGGTGCTGTTCTTAGGCAACTGATGGATTCCACAGGTACCACATAGTAGAATAACCTTCAGATATGAGGGTTATTGTGAATAACAAATAAACAGGGCCTGATCAAGAGTACCTCTTATTGTTTGGAAATATAAGATGTTGGTTTATGATTGGCTAGATACTGTTTTTAACACAAACAGTTGTTTCTTTTTTTCTCTTTTGCTGACTATCTTCAAGGACTTACATTGGTTAAGATATCATGAACATCTCATGTCATTGGCCATCTTTGTGAGAGATTGTGCAATCATGTTTTCATGCTTTAAATACACACATGGTAAGTCTGTCCCTGCACCCCATTCTCATTTTTTTAGATTAAGCCCTCAGTAATTGAAAAAGCAATGGCAGGGACAGGTGTAGTGGGTTGGCAGTCCTTAATTGTGATTTTTGCTTTTGGCAATATAATCAGTAGTAAGTCAGGCTGGAACTGGATTTGAGACAAGTTGAAGCAAGATAAAGATTGTAGATTTTGACAGCCTTATTTACAGATCCTTCTGCCCACCATGGAAGTAACAGGAACCTAGAAAACATGACTAGAAGTAGCCAATCTTGCATGGTCTGGGTAGGCTGTACTTGGAGATTACTCATTAATGCATTGGAAACAACATTTTTAGTATAAGTGCTGAAGCACAAGCCAATGGTAAAGTAGGTAGTAATATATCTAATTTTTTCTAGATATAGGCATATAAAATATGTAAATTTTACTCATTACAAACTCTATATGACTAGAATGGAGAATTGAATTATCAGCTACAAAGCTGCCAAGATTTAAGACCAAGAACTTTTCTTAATGAAAATTGTCTTTTATATGAAGGAAATTTAATTGAACACATGGAACGCTACAATTTGTATGGAAGATTACATCAACCAGTGAAAGAAATATGTATGGTGGATTTGCTATGAAATCTGATTTAATACCTTCTATGTTTGAATTTCCTTGTACTAATATAATGTGGCTTGTACAATGTTCCAATACTCATTTTATTTTTGCAATTACTCTAATATTAGATTTGAAGAACCCAACGAAAACAATTCTTGCTGGATATCATTATTATAGCAATATCATTTAAAATCAAATTTTTCTTTTTGGAGACTTCAATGCATATGGTACAAACAATAGACTTTGCCTAAAAGTTATTGGAAATAATGACATTGATGTTATAAAAATTCATATGGTATTTTATTATTGAATTATGCACAATGCATGGATTAACAATGACAATTATTTTGTTTAAGCAGAAAAATCAGTATAAAGACCATACATGTACCCACACTCAAAACAATAACATGAAATAGATTATCTTGTAATGATAAGTCAGAATAAAGGAGAAATTCACATTACGATAGCACATACAAGAGCTGACTGTTGTGCGGATCACAAATTAGGGCAACCTGAGATTAAAGTGATGATTGAATTAAAAAGTAGTTCAATTATATTTACAAAAAATTGATGTTGTTCTTTAGGAGTGTTTACTATTCATTGCTATTTCAACACCTATTAGATGCTAAAATTGCTAATTTGGACTTAGACTATTGTCATATTAATAAGGTATGGACTTCTTTTAAAGAGTATGTTGTGGACACAAATCTATTCTTGCATTCACTAAAAATGAAAATTGTGGATGTTTCTTGACAACACTGTTATTATTAGTGACTTGACTAAAATACAACTTGACATTTTTTTGCTTAGAACATTAATAAACTAAATGTAGAGTAACATAATGGAGATTTAAAGGAAGAAGTTTAGTGACTGGCAAGAAGAATTAAAAGTGATTAATGACTTAAACTGCAAAGGAAATACCAGCATTCACTGATTGTTGTCACTTTAAATTGGTTTTTGATGCACTGAAAACAAAATGTGGACCCAAAAAACTGTATTATAGTCCTCTTACATCCAGGAATGGTATAAATGGAAGAAATACTTTGTACTCTATTAGAATACTGATACCAGAATTGAGATGATAACCTTTACCATTTCATCTATTCATTTAGATTAGGATAAATATATCTTAGCAAAGCATAAACATCTTTTTATAATCTTGGAAATGGAAACCTGTAGGTTCTGTGGAAATACCTTAAGTTTTATAATATGGTGGTGATATGTCAAAAATATTGGGATTTTTTTTAGTAATATCTGGAGCCATGAAGTTATGCCACCTAATATTAAGAATACTTTCATTGTTCTAATTTTTCACAATAAAAGAACAGACAAGCTATCAATAATTATCATGGAATATCATTATTATCCACTATAGCAAAAATATTTTTAAGAATTTTGTTGACTAAATCCTAAATGTTTACCAGGTACCCAATGTGGTTTTACAGACTCGTGAAACACTAAAGACATGATTTTTGTTGCCCACAACTGCAAAAAGATATCGGAAACAAAATAATGATTTATATAGCATTTTTATTGATTTGGTCAAGGTATTTGATAGAACAGGTATATGTCATTGTAGTACAGTTTCAATGTGAATGAATGAAGAAAGTGTTATTATTACAGATAGAAAATCTGAAGCATTTGAAATAGAAATGGGGTTTACAAAAGGATGTTTACCTGCGGCTTTTTGTAAGTCAAAACAGCTATTATAATTTTAAAAATGGGAAGTGGTAGGTCCTAATGAAATACCTTGAGAAGATTTATGCAATGGTGTTTATATGTTAGCTTCAAAAATATTGGGGAATTTTATTAAAATATCTGGACTGATGAAGTTATGTCACTTGATCTTAATGATGGTTCAGGTTTTTAATAACAAAGAAAATAGACAAGATTACAATAATTTTTGTGGGATATTATTTCTATACACTACACAAAAGTATTTTCATGAATTTCGTTGGATAGATTGCTTCCAGCCATAGTTAAATAGTTGCCAAAGACCAAATCTGGTTTTAGAATATCAAGGAGCACTATAGATATTTTTCCAGACAAATGCAGAAAAGTGTTGTAACAAAGGAGTGATTTATAATATGGCCCTTAATGATTTGGACAAGGCATTTGATTCAGTTCATATGACAGGTCTATGGCATCAATTTGTCCAAAATTTATATTTTATATCTTCTGCAAAATGGAATAAGAAAAAGTATGATGCAAATCTGAGGCGTTTGAAATTGAAAATGATGTTAAACAATGGTATATTTGCTCCAACACTTTTAAATTTTTATGACAGTGGTTTTTGAAATTGTTTATAGGTGAGATGACTTGATCAAATTGGGATCACAGATTTGATGCTGGAATTTTTAACTTGAATCAGTTAAAAAAGAAAATAGAAACTTTTTTGTGGATTATGGATTTACAATATACTGATAATCATGCTCTTTTTACCTGCTCAAAACACAATTTACAGAATGGTTTCCTGAAGGTTTATGATGATGATGTTCCAGTTATATCATCTAATATATGTATTGAATGTCTTTAGAAAAATTTACGTTTATTTAAATATTCCAAATACATCCAACTGTCAGTAATAGCACATCAAACAGTTTAGAATGTACACATCATTTCGAAGGTATTATTGTCCCCTCTTCTTCAGGTATTGCTGGACTGACCAGTGATAGTATTAGTATGGCATTTGAACCTGGACCCCTAGATTCTTAATCATTGAATTTTAAGGTAACACTCTATTAGATGATGGAAATAGTCAAATATAAAAATACGATTTACATTGTATTTACAGAATGTTTTTAATTTTGTGAATGAAACCTACAAAGGTTTTGATTTAATAATTAATGTTTGAGAACCTCAAATTCTTTATCAACTTGTGATGAAAACAAAAGTCAGAAAGTTTTAGCTTACATGGTTATCAATTTAAGAATGTAAATTAATTTAAATAACCTTGGTAGTTTTATAAGTAGAAAGATGAAACTAGAGGCTATTTTAATAGATAGAGTCAGGTGATACTTTAAACTTCAGAATAGGAAAACAAACAAAATTCTTTTTCTCTGTTAGATAGATGGAAAAATCAGCAACAGCTACTTAAAAATGAATTCAATTATTTCCAAAAAAAAAAGATAAATAATAATAATAATACATAATAGCAATGAAATTGAGAGAAGTCTTGTAATGACTATACAAATGGATCATTGAACCATCAAGGTGTTCACATTTAGAACAGTTCCATCCATGTTTCTTTTATATTTGACAGTTTGTGATGCTGCCTTTTTATTCCACATAAAGAGGTTCTCATTGTTCTCATTTGTAAAAGATCTCATTGAACAAATTGCTTCTAATTGTAATGGTGCCAACAATATCATAGTATGTTGAACACACCTTATTACTAAAACTAAGCAATATTTTGCTCAGATAATACTTGGAAGGATGACCACCTGGAAATTTCAACTAGTTTAATGCAATGATAAGATAACTAACTCTGTAGTTTAATGTCCATGGATTGCATCCAGTATTGTCATTTCTGATAGCTGAACTTCATATGAATTCCTAAGCAATTTGATTAGTATTATAAAGATACATGTTTGACTCAATCTGAGATTAGGATATCAACAAACCTTATGGACATGGTGATTGTTGCTGAGTAGCTAATAGAACGTTTCTAAGCAGACGTGGAAGTTCACTAAACATCACATGGTCACTGTTTTTTAGAAGTGGAAGTATTATAAAGCAAAAGTATGATTTGTATATTAGTTTTATTTAGTTAGTTAACACATTTGACTCAGTTAAGTGAGAAAGTTTGCAATGTTGGAAAAATAGTCAACTTCAAATTAACTTTAATTATTTGCATTTTAGTATCAGAGAAAATATTATTTCTAGATAATAAATCAGAGATATGTGGTAACTCCAGGGTTCTTTTTTCTGTAAAACAGTGACCTTTAACCTCTTCTTAGCAGTTTTATGCATATGGTATGGAGTAGTTCCTATCTGAAATGTTTATGAAAGCAGGGACACTATCTAATTACTTTCCATATTTACTCAGCAAGCCAGTTACTCTTTCCAATCTGAAAGGCAGGCTTTAGAACTTAGTTATGTATTTTAAACACAACTTACAATGACTTGATATAAATATTTTAACACCTTTTATCTTCAACAATTATCTGCATTCTATTTCTATTGTAAATTTGAATTTCTGATTTCATAATAATGTCACAAAAGGAAGAAGTTTGATGTTGGACAATGAGTATACTAGTTACAAAACAAAATCCAAGTGAACTAGATACAAATTCAAACTGCTCACTGATAAAGGCTTTAAGCTAGAAACTAGTCTAGAGATTGCATTTGACAAATGGACTACTCTCTCTTATTATGAATGCATTTCACAAAGATGATCTAAAAATAGTAAACATACAATATATTTTGGCTATAAAATTTGTATCAGTAAATGAAATCTTTATGAGTGTGTGTTGCATATATGTTCTCAGAAAATAAAATATAAAATGATACTCTAGAAAATGCAGGTACTGTTCCATCAGCTCACGTCAGCCACTTGATGGCATTAATGCTATGCAAAAACACAAAAACATTGTATGAATCAACAAGTTTATTTGTTATTTAATTGATGATGTGGAATATATGTATATAAATAAAAAGTTGGATGATAGAAAATAAAATAGGTGTAAGGTAGAACTCATTTGTAAATAAATTAGATAAGTTATATTTATTATATATGTATACTTAATCAAACCAGATATGTATTAATTAATTATGCATTAGAAGGCCAATAGTTATATACACATCTGCTAATTTAATATTCAGAATAGAAAGGTACCATGCAGTCTTTTTTATACATTTAGATATTCAATAAGAATCAGATCTATGTGCATAAATAGTTCAACAATGATAGCTATTAATAATTACTCATGCTAAGAATAAAATGTTGGTATAATACTTGCATCGAAATTAATTATTATATTTATTATATATGTATACTTAATCAAACCAGATATGTATTAATTAATTATGCATTAGAAGGCCAATAGTTATATACACATCTGCTAATTTAATATTCAGAATAGAAAGGTACCATGCAGTCTTTTTTATACATTTAGATATTCAATAAGAATCAGATCTATATGCATAAATAGTTCAACAATGATAGCTATTAATAATTACTCATGCTAAGAATAAAATGTTGGTATAATACTTGCATCGAAATTAATTAAAAGTCTTTAAGGAAAAAAGGTTTTTTATTCATTTCATAATAGATTTTTTTTTTTGGTAGCATAGTAACAATATGGGCTGGTATACCTGTATATTATTGTTAATAAAGTTATTTGGTTGTATCTGAAATACTGTGTAATACTTGGTATTATGGGTTGATGTTCTTTTATAGCTTTCTGAAATACTTCATCAGCCAATCCTTAAATATTGGAGATGCCCTGAGTGAACTCCTACTAAACGGGCAAATGAAAGAAATGGACATAAGCTACCAAAGCATGATAAATTCTTGAACTGGCCCACACTAAGGCTTTCAAAATGAACAGGATTCTGGAACCATCGAACCAGATCTTCTTTCAAAGAGAACACTTTCGCCAACAGCAACAGGACTTGCATCTGAACTGTGAGATGGTTTTGGACATCTCCAGTCTCATCATTTCACCATACACACATCTTTTGGCATGTAGGAGTAAGTTGCACCAGCTTTTATAGATGGAAGTTGGCATAATTTGAACAACTCGGTTTTACAGTCAGCCATTTTATTCGTCACGAATGTGTTCTCACACAAACATGAACTGGTCAAATCTTGCTTGGACACACCTTTTCTGAATTTTTTGAAAGTTCCATGTTGAGTAGGGAAGCATGACAATGGGTTTACAACTGTTAGGAGGTAATAGTGAGTCAGTTGACTTGTCAGCTAATTACTTTGATGCATATTTGAAGAGTCATGGAAGGCTGAAGTTCAGACACCCTCAGATGATACTGTAATGAATTTTGAACTGTCAGCATTGGGATAGGGTGTGTAACATGAAGCAGCTGACCAGCCACCAGAGCAGCATGCAAAATGGCCTCTTTCTGTGCTTTTGCTTAGAAATAAGGCTGGATGATAGCGACCACATAAATGGCATACAATAAAGTTATGCAAATAAAATAATGCCCATCAAGTGGGGACATCAGCCTATAGAACAGTATCAAAATGCATAACAATAAAGTTATGCAAATACAAAAATTAACTAAAATATGCCAATTTGTAAGGAATGAAAAATAAGATCAATTATGTAATATCATACTGCTCAATGAGCCCCATGTGTGTGCAGTATTATATGGATAACATTATATGGCAAGTGAAATACCATTTAAGTAAAGCTGTGTGCAGCCATTTAATGTAGTGAAGTACTATAGAGCCACACTATGTAAACTGTGCATGCATGGATTAATGCAGTGAATTGTGCAAGATAGTATAGTATTAAAAAAATATAAGAAGCTTCCAAATTTTGACTGCAAGTTTGATTAATGTTAACCAACAAGCTGCTAGTTAAAATTAAGAATATTTTTATTAATTCATTTTAGAGTAAATAAAATCTTGGTGTTAAGTATAAACTTTTGCTTTGTGTATTTATTTTTTAAAAATAAATTAATATGCATACTGCTGGCTAAAGCCTATCCTGCCTCAGTATACATCAAATTTGATGCAGTTGACAATCTTGTCCCTGTAAATATCAGTTAGGTGCAGTTGATATTTCAAAAATTGGTGTAAAATATTAGTGGTTGAGACCCCTGTGGATTATAAAAAAGTATTGAGGAATAATGAAGACAGACAACATAGCAATGCATAGTAGATCACTAATGTCACATGGTGTAAATAACACATTCGAATGGTAGATATAAGTGATCCATGTTGAAAAGTATTTTATAACAAATAATATTGTGAATAGTAAAGCAAAAGTTACTCCATTAATGTGGATGCCAGGAAAGGACATGCTGCAAATTGCAAGCCATGTGACCCAAAAGCACCTGAGGATACAATACTTTGGACAAAGTTGATACAGAAGTTATTTACTTCAAATCAAGGACATCATGACACATAGTGCTTCTATACTTCTGAAAAAACTTTGGGCACCAATAGAAGGCATACAAGAGTATATGTGACTGCATGAACTAGTGAAGGAATGTGACTTTAAACTGAGCTAGAAGATATATTAGATAAACTACTACAAGTTATGTGAAATAATAAGCTCAGACAAGTACTAATAAGTGATTCTGCATTTAAATCAGTTATATAGCAAAGGGGAAAGCATTTGAGACCACCCTGGAAAGTGTGCTGGAATGCTAAAATATAACAAATGTCATGAAAATTAATATGTTGATAAAGAAGTCCCATGTTGATAGCTCTGTTTATCATTATACCACTTTTTAACACATATGTTGGGACAGGCTATACTCTGGCAGCCATACAATTATATAAATAAATTAAAAACATGAACAACACAAGTTATTTCATGAGTTTATTTACTCAGAATAATAATAATATTAGTAGATAGGATTAGAAAATCAACAACAACTTCCTAGTTGACAACAATGTTATCTTGATCACATAGCAGTTCATATCTTGGAAGATAAATATATGCAATTCTCAACAGGGTCATATATTATCTACATGTCTTTTTACTGCCATATTACAATGCTAATAATTATCACTTAAGTAAGCATCTTACTACTCACACATCTTGACTTAGTCAAATTAAATGACTGAAACTCTTCTTCTAATATTGGTCCATAACTGCACAATCTGTTATCACTCCACACTTAGGGTTTTACTAGTCTGCTGTCAAGGCACTGTTTACTTCTCTGGCATCATTAGAAGTTTTGCAGGTATTTTTATTAACTTTGCTGATTTCCATAATGTTAGGCTTTATTTAAATGCAAATTTGAATGTTGCCTCTTGTAGTAGAGTAATTTCTTTTCCTGTACGTTATTTGTCAGGTGATTCAACACTGTCTATACTGATCAGTTTCCACACACACAGATGTATACAACTTTATTAATAAAATGCTTACAAATTAGTCAGCACACATCTTGGGAAAGTTTGAGGCTGGTTTCAAAATATTAGTATGTTGTGAATGGCTAGATAAATATTGCATTACAGAGATGTTTTCAAATCTTTCTAAAAGTAGAAAGAAATCATTGAATAAGAATGATAGGGACAAGATTAAATGGTCAACATAGAGATTTAAGTGTTTGATCCTTCGAGATCACCTAACAGATAAAAATTATTCAAAAAATGTTTGCGTAGGGAGAGGGGATGGACAGTTTCTGCACTGATGGATGATTGTGATGTGATAGAGTTGAGATAAAAATATGTATGGATAAAAATAAAGAAATTTGAAAAATATTTTTAACTTGTGCATAAATATTAACAAATTCTTTTACGATGTACAAACTTCAAAAATGTCATTTAATTAGCCCACAGTTTTTTTTTTTTTCAGAAACTTCTCAAAAGAACAGTGAGAAAAAGAATTTCCTTACCATGTTAATTTCTGAGTGAGTTTGAAGAAGTTTCAATCCTTGAACCCATTTACTAATCAATGCCGGCTGAGAAAATGCCTCAGAGTTTTCAAATTTTATCCCAATCAGGATTGAATACAAGTCAGAAATGTATATGCTATTACTGCACCATGAGGCTTTTTTTTATTCACATATCTTTAATTATTGGCTATCAATTGTAAGATGAAGATCTCCAAGAATAATCAAATTTGTGATGTATAGATTCTCTACATCACTTCAATAAAATTTGTTATTTTATTCCATTCATCTCCTATATAGATCTTTTACAAAATTTTAAGATCCTGCATAACTATCCAATCATTGTCGTTTATGTTAGCAACACGTCTACTCTAGTTTCACTTCACCCTATTAATACTTTCAATGAGACCAGAAATGACGATTAGTTTTCTTATTCATGTATTTTGCTTTTCATCCGTCTTCGTTATTCCCAGCATACATCTCCATATTTTGTTTTATGGTTTAAGGTCTGTTTTGCTTTCTATTAAATTCCGAGTCCTGCGTTTATAAGAAAGCGTTGATATAATATATACACACATAAAATATGCACACATATACAAACCGAAAGATCACATTGTTAGAAAATATAGGAAGAAAGTAAAGAATAAGCAGACTTGAAATGATTGAAATAATTTATAGAAGCTATCATAAGTTAGATTATGCAGATGATAAAAATATCAATAATGACTTCTATGCCTTGCTTGATTCACATGATTATTTATTTAATGCTCAGGAGTAATGGTGGGATGACAGACACTATTGTTTAAGGTCCACAGATGCATCTAGCTATGTCACTTCCTCCATTCGAACTTTTTATGAACTACGAGGAATAAAGCAATCTTTATATATTTAGTATATTTAAATATCAATTATATTATCAAAACACATTTTATAGTTGAAATTAAAAAATAAATTGATAATTTGTCACTAGATGGCAGTAAAGACATACTTTAGAAAGTTGTTTTCTGGTTGTAAATTCAGTAAAATAATCGTAATTGTCTTGCATTGGTGGTCGAGAGGTCAGCGCGACTCCTTGCACTTGCAAGCAGTTGCCCGGGTTGCGGGTTCGCGTCCCGGCCGATGCTATGACACTTAAAAAATAAATAAATAAATAATCGTAATTAAAGAACTTTAAAAAAATAATGAAAAATATTAATTTTATATTTCAAATACAGTACATGTCATATATATATTATTTTGCATAGGATCTTAATCATATAATTGAAAAACAGTTTTAAAACTGATTAATATCATTAGTTTCAAACTCAAAAGTCAATAGATTCGATTTCAAAATGCATCTAACACAAATTAAAACTTATATATATACATGATAAAATTAAATTCATAACTCTAAAAAAATTTACAAAATTTAATATTTAATTAGGCTTAATATTAATTTTTTTTAAATACTTAATCGTAAAAAAAAAAAAATTTGATGCGCTACCTTTAGTGATAAAAAATTGTCTATTCAATTGATATCAACCTCCCCCCCCCCTCTCCGCCAAATAAATTATGTACACATAGTTTTATTTTCAATTAATTTTAAATAGCATTCTTTAATGACAGTTTATATATTTTTTAAAAAATTCTCATTTAGTATCCCCGGATAGTTTATCCTATGTAAATTTCCAAAAGCTTCAAGCCACTGTCTATCTCTAGTAATGAAATAACGTTTTTAGCAGTTTAGTTGAAGATTATTTTATATTAGGTTTTATAATTAATTACTATATAATAAGTACGTAGTCTTCTTTCTTTCATTTACAGCCTGGTAATGCACTTAATATTCAAAAAAATTGTGACCACGTTAAACTTAAAAAGTTAAACATATATATTTTCTAACTTAAAAAAATCTTTAATAATACTCGTTCATTATACAAATATATATATTTTCATACTGCCTTACAAGATGAAATTAAATGCATGCATAGATCAATTCAATGGAAAACAAAGTAACTAATTGCTTCAAAGAGTTTGAATCTTGTTAGATCCTTATGACATAGAATCTATCTCTATTAGCAGGCACTTGCAGAACAGTATGACAATTCCAACTACAGAAAGGAAAAAGGATAATTTAGACAAAAAATTTACATCAGAGATTAGATTTGCAACGATTATAAAATTAATTTATAAAACAACTATGTTCACACATAGAATACTGATCCATTATTCTATTTACAGTATTTGATATTTTGCATTTCTGAAGTTTAACTTTTGATAGTTTTTTTACCTAACAACTTCAAGTCCATATCCAATTTTTTCATTTTTTTCATATGTCAAATGCGTTGACCGGGAAGCGAACCTGGGCCAGCTGCTTGAAAGGCAGCTATGCTAACCACTGGGTTATCAACGCTTGACTGTCCAATTTGAGCTTTCAAATGTATTCTATTTTCGGACATTTTCCCAATGAAAATAACAAGCAATGCATTTTTTGAAGAAGTTTTTGAGATAATCTTTATAAAATGGTCAACTCTTTCACAAAAAAATATTTGAAAGTTCATAAAATACCTTTAAAAAATCTTGTATTTATTCATTTATCTAATGAAGTGATTTTATTATAGTGGACTATTTATTACATCTAACAGCTTGAATATATTATGATGTTATGGTCTTAGCATTATATTTAATTATTATTTAGTGTAGTATAACTACCAGGATGAAAACTTTCTTTATCGGATACTATATAGGGTAGATGAGCACAGAATTTCACACAACCCACTACTCTATCTCATATCACTGATACACTTGAACACATATATGTCGAAAAGATAAATAATCACCAATATACGTATTTCATGCTAAAACAGCAATCACCAGTTAGTCCAGATTATCGTCTCTACGCATATATGCAGTAAGTGCTAAGATATATATTAAGATAGCCAATCTTCATACTTTAATGGACATGCTTTAATCCACTCCACACTCCAACTATTCAATCATCCATCCAACTGAAGATCTGATGATGGAATGATCAAAGGCTACCCCGAGGCTGAGATTCTCATCACACCCATATTGACCTAAAGTCAATCTGACCCTCATGTACAGGACATAATCCATTTAATACATATATAAGGGATGGGCAGACATCTCTGCTATGTAATACTGAAATACAGGCTCATTGTATACCTGTATCAATATATGTAATGTATAGGGTAGATGAGCAGGTACTGTGAATACATGTATTACACGAGCAGACTACATACCTTTAATTATATGCTGATCGAAACAAAGTATAAATAAGCAAACAAACAAAAAAAACATTGACTTTTGCAAACTAATTAAATTTTATAAAACTCAGAATGATAGGGGCCAGTTTTTTTCTCGCTTAATATTATGCTCTTGAATCTCAAAACATGATCTTTTAAATCCTGTTGTCTTTGTAATTTATATAGTCATTAGCATAATTTTAAGTATGTGTCAAAAATGTTTTTTTACAGGTTTTTTTTGCTAAAAAGTTTTATATACAAAATATGTCTTGGTATATTTTTAATAAAATGAATTGTAGAACAATGAGCGATAAATCCCCCCAAAAGTATTGTTTTCATTAAATGAAAAAACAAATGATATAAGGAAAATATGATTTTTTTTCTCTACAGAACAGGCTTTTCCAACCTGCATTTATGTATGTAATATATAGGGGGTTTGAACTCACACTTTTACATGACCCTCAACCATCCATGCTATCTCATACCGCTGATATAATTGATCACACACATGTCAAAAAGATAAATAATCACCAATATACGTATTTCATGCTGAACCAGCATTCATCAGTTGGTCCAGATTATCATCTCCACACATATATACAATCAAAGCTCAGCTTATATTAAGATAGCCAATCTTCATACTTTAATGGACAGGTTTTAAAACACTCCACCCCACAACTCTTCAGCCATCCATTGCCACTATAAAATCATTACGAAATCAGCAATATGTTTTAAAAGAATGTGTCACTTGTCAAAAAAAGCAGATTCATATTACTGTTAAACGTTAAATGTGATTAAGGTACATGAATCGTAAAAACATTGTGATTGATGGTTTCATATTGCATCAGAAAGTCTTAAGTCTCTATGAAGAATTTAGCTAAAAACCTGGATTATGCAATTCCAAGCTATTACTGTAGACAAGGAGTGGTTGTACAAATTGTGAATTTACAGCTTTAAAAAATATTAAAATTACCAGGGAAGCTGCATCTGATATTAAGAAAGTTGCTGCTACATTTTCATTAAAATTTAAAAAAATTATTGAAGAAAAAAATGTTCCGAATAGGTATTAAATTGTGATGAAACAGAATTGTGAATGATTGAACCCAATACTGTAAATATATACGTAAATGTACTTTCTCCATAACGTTTTTTATTTATTTATATTATAATCTTAATAACTGAAATACAGGCTTATTATATACCTGTATCAATATATGTAATATATAGTGTATATGAGCACAGACTTCCACATGACCCACCACTCATCTATCTATCTTATATCACTGCTACACTTGAAGCCTGTCCATTAAAGTATGAAGATTGGCTATTTTAATATATATCTATATATGTATATGTAGAGATGATAGTCTGGACCAACTGATGATTGCTGTTTTAGCATGAAATACGTATATTGGTGATTATTTATTTTTTCAACATATATGTGTTCAAGTGGATCAGTGATATGAGATAGAGTGGTGAGTGATGGATCATGTGAAAGTCTGTGCTCATATACTCTATATATTATAATCTTAATATATAAATAAGTGTTGAAAAATACTGTACTGTACACTTACAATGCAGTAAATAATATTTATTGTATTATAACAAAAGATTTATCAAGAAAATGTGTTACTATATGCTATGTATTGAAGCAGATGATCTGATGCTCAGATCCTGCTTCACAGCCCACATCCAATCTCCTACCAGCTAACTGTATTCAAACCCACCTTTATGCACGTATATACATAGCTAATAATATATATTTCTTTTGGTTAGTATTATAACATAAATCACATTAATACGTATGTATTTTCATTTAAAAATATTTTATTTAATAATAATATTCTCATGTGTATGCGGGCGTAAATAATAAATATCTATATATTTCAGTGTAGGAGATTGTGAATATATTAATAAAGTTATATTATATATATAAGGTATTATATATGAAACTTATTATTTTTTCATATATAATTTTGTAGCCAGAAATGATGCAATCTTGTTAAGAAGTCTCTCGAAAAACAATTACCCGGAAGATCCCTTAGATTAAAGTAAAAGATTACAAATTGGTAATAATAAAATAAACCCATTAGTGGAAATTGTCCACGCTAGCTTGTTTTAAAATCATAAGATATATTTTAAAACAATCGTTCGAGAAACTGATAACAAACTTGCATTGTTTCAAACATCTTACTAGATAAGAGTATCCGGTCAAACTATTCCAGAGAAACCTTAAGTGCTTAAACCGCCTCAGGTCCAGCAGTAGTTGCTAAGTTACAGCTTCAAAATAAAAGTATATATACTGCTGGATTTGAATCCACAAGGGGAGGAGACCATTAAATAACTATGTTGCTATACATATTCCATGCCAGTTTTAATTCTCACTCAATGTGTCATGAGTAGGAAACTTCACCTTGTCCCTCCGTTCTAATATGCTGTTCCCATGAATGAAGCTCTGCATCCCGTACTACTGAACTTTATGTATATTTATCCAGTGAAAGTGAAGTGCTATCTCAAATAATAATGCTACCCTAGATCTAGTGAAATAATACCGATGGACTGATTCCTAGTGAAACACTCTTCCAAATAATCAAGGTAAAAGAACTTTGACCGCTTATAATTCCTAAATCCTGCCTTCTCTGTAATATTTATATTTTAAATCATCTATATTAAATGTCTTCAAATATGTATTCTATAACTCTATATAACTAATCTATATTAAGCCTCCTATATAATGTTTTTCTTTTCTTTTATTTTCAAGCGGCAATCAATTTTCAATTTGATTTATGTATTTATATTTTAAAATAAATGCCAATAGTATTCTAAAATCGCCAGCATATAATTTATTTTCGTTTCCCCACCCATCATTTACTGGGTAAATAATTTATAATTTGATCAAAACAAGTCTTATTCGACTTGCCCAGGTGCTCGCGATTTTAGATAAATAAACTAATTATATTTTTCATGTTTACTGTAGAAAAACAGATTTGATGTCTGTTTTTCACATTCTCCTTCCTAAATAATGTGCTATCTTTTATTCTTAAAATTATATTATATATGTAAAACCCATCTTAGCTATTACCACCACCCACTTATTTTGTAATCATTTATATATTTTCACAAGGGCATTGATTAACCAAAATTGAGATTTATTAAATGTGTAAGAAGCAATGAATAATATTAAGTAACATAATGTAAGGGGGAGGGGGATCTTAACATCTTAGTTTTATATTTAAGTATAATTATTACCCATGTTTGCTTGGTGAAGCCATGTCATTATGCTGAATATTTCATAATTTATGGGCAATAAATACGTTTCGATAATCTTTACTTTTTAGATTTATATTATATCATTAAGCGTTACATGCATAAAGGCCATTTCGTATATATATATATTTGTGCTTCTTTCTCACATGAAGGCATCTGCGAAATCGTGCCCCATCGTCATTCTCTATGTCCTTAAACCAGGCTGTAAAACCACCCTGGGGACATCCTAAGACTTATGGGCATGCTTTATATGGGGATCGCTCTGGAAAATCCAGCTCGATAATGACATTGCCGACCACTCTTCATCATCCATGATTCGCCTGTACTTCATTCCAGGGAATCTTGGACTCCTTCGTTCATCAAACCGACCCTGCCTACGTTTGCAGAGGAAATCGGTCCATTTCGTTATTAAAAATTCATGAAGCACACTCCAGGATCCATAATTGGACTGACCCAATCAGCCACCATGCATGCACCACCTTTCAGTGTCTTATTAGTCACCCAGAAGTATTCATAAGCTGTAATGAAATGATTTCTTTAAACAAACATATTTCCATTAGTTTAATATATGTATTAATGCGATAGATTTAGTATCGTTTATATAATTATTCATTACCCATCTCGCGCATTAATTATCTATAACTCCAAATTAATAATATTGAATGTAACCAAATATAATATCTGCTTGTAAAATTATTGTTGTTTAAATTAAGTAAATGCTCTTCGTCTCTGGGGGTGTAATAGTATTCCAACAGTGTATTCCAATAGCGCTAATTTATTAAATCACATATATATATTATTGGCATAGCCGCAAATCTTATGTTATCGTTAAATATGAATCAAACACATATCTATAATACTTACGAGGCTCATGTCAGGTAAATAACCCAACATAATTTTGTTATTAATAAATCTTAAATATATATATATCAAACTCGAACCATTGCTTTCTTTTAGTTAAGATAATATATTAAGTTATTACTTATGCTAAATATGACTAGATGATCTCCGCTCAATACATAATTAATATGCTAGGTCATGAGCCTTCATTGCTCATAAAATATAGCTAGTTATTAAGTTATTCTATCATATAAGTTTAGCCTAGAGTCTTTTTGTGTCTCCGATGATCGATGCCGGCGGATGAGAAGTAAATTAATCGATGTCATCGGGATTGTTGCTCATAATGTTATAGATCTGGGAAATAGGCAAATAGGGCAGAGTTCATGAGTGTTCCTGACCTGTGTATCTTGTGCACGAGTGGATTCGAGGTACTTTTGCCTAGATGCTAGATCTTGTTACGTGAACATACAAATCCGACCGGCACAGATTTTTTTTCTTTTCTCCGGGTTTGGCGCGTCAACGTAGGGCTTCGAATACAAACACCCATATACCTGAGATAGTAGTAGATAGTGATAGATATAACATATGTTTTAAAAAAAAAAAAAATTTTTTTTTGAAAATTTTTTTTTAAAAAAATTTTTTTTCCCCGACACCCAGCGTAAAATTTTTTTTGAATATTAGTACACACTCCCTGTGAGTCATTGTTAATATAAATATAAATATTTTCTCTCAGTATATATATAAAAATATGTTTCAAGTAAATAGTATGTCATATACTCAATATTTTTTTTCCCACATAAAAGTTTAAAAAGTTTTTTTTTTCGTTTTCACGAACCTATAAAATAAAATAGTGGCAGTTTTGTTTTGTTTTCTTTCACGTGTATGATTTGAATAATGATGATGTTATATAATGTTTTATTCCTTGTCCGTAAATATTTATTACATGTATAATTCTCATGAGTTTTTAAAAGAAGTAAAGGGAAGTAACAGCTTTTAAGGGGCTTTTACTTTCATATTAATTAAAGATAAAGAAGTGCTTTCCCAAATAATGTTTATAGTTTTCGTATACATGTAAAATTCCAGTGATATAAAAGAGTGACAGCTTTTAAGGGGCTCTCATTTTTATAAAATAAAATGTGTTTTTTTCAAAGAAGCGAATAAGATGTTGTATAATGCTTTTTTTTCTTGGTCATAAATGTGAAATTACATGCAGGATGCCCCGTAAATAAAATAGTGGTAATAAAGTAAAATGTTTTAAATAGTGTTTATATATATATATTTCATAAATATTTTAATAAATATTTTCGAATCTACAGATATAAAATAGTGTTAGCTTTTAAGGGGCCTCCACATTTATAATAAAAATAAAGTATGTGTTCTAAATAGTAGCATTTATATATATATAAAAGTTTCCATAAATGATTTTAAATAACAAGTATTTTCGAGTTTACAATGTAATAAAATAGTGATAGCTTTTAAGGGGTTTTTCACATTTAAAGATAAAAAGATAGTAAAGAAGTGTGTACGATATAGAATAATAATATTGAGATATATAATAATTTTTTTCCGTTTTAATAAGTATGTTATAAATAAATATAATATGCCCAAGTTTTGAAATGTGCGCTAAATAATAATATATAATAATTTTTCATAAATGCTTTAAATAATGATGTTCTATATAATTTTTTTTATAAATGTCTCAAATAATCATATTTCCAAGTCTGAGAGAATTAAATTAGTGACAGCTTTTAAGGGGCTTTCGCATTCAAAGATAAAAAGATAGTAAAGTAGTGTGTGCGCTAAAGAATAATTCAGATAATAATTTTTCCATAAATGTTTTAAATAATGATGTTAAATATAAAAAAAATTTTCCTTGATTAATACATCTTTTAAATAAATATTTTAGATTTATAATATGTCCAAGTCTGAGAGAGTTAAATAAGTGACAGCTTTTAAAATGCTTTCACTGTTAAAAATAATAAAATAAAGATTCTAAATAATCGCAAATGTGCAGATTTTTTTTTTGAAATGTTTTAATAATATTCATGCATATATAACTGTCTCAAATCAATGAAAGAAGTAATGACACTTTTTGTTACACTTTCAGTCTCTTACATATATAAATATGTGCTAAAGCCATAATAATTTTTTTCTGTTAAAGCTGTAAATGTATAACTATTTAAGTATAGATCTTAGAAAAGTATACAACCCAATAATAGCAGATCATCTGGTCAGAACATATAGCCCCATCCCTTTGGCTGGTGCCCGGTATTAATACCACTATAAATTTGCCAATAGGTGATCGAGTTATTTACAATAAAAAGTTTAAAAGCAATGATTCATAATAAAAGTTATATAGAGTTTTTTTTTTGGTTCAAAATATGTGTATCAAGTGTATCAATGCAATCATTAATCAATCATTTTGTTAAGATGTTTCAGGTGCTGAAGAACAACTCCAAAAACAGACAACGAAAGAAGACATAATAAAGAAGGCCAGGTAGAAGTTATAATAAATTTTTTTTTTATATAATTTGCATTAAAGAGCTAAATAATAATCAGTATAGATATATATGTTTCGCAGGAAAAACTAGATCTAGAAATAATCAATATTAAATAAAAGGTAGGATAGCAATAATCATTTAAATAAATGTAGATTAAATACGGGAGTGAGAGAGTAGAGTAAGGGAAGAGTGTAGAATGGGGGGAGGAGGTGTTCATCCATATTAAAATAAAAAAATAAAAAACCATAAAACTTATCTGAGTAATTAAATATATATATATATATAATTTTATCTTAAATATAAGAGATAGATGGAGGATAGTAGTGAGGATATGGAGCAGGGAAAGACATTGAGGTTAGGTAAAATTATTTTGGAGAGTGGTGACCCCCCAAGGAAGTCGACTATCCACCTGTAACTATGGAAACAGTGCTAGGGATGTTGCAGAGAATGGAAAAGAGATTTGACAGTTTGGAGGCAAAGATCGAGGACAAGAGCAGAAAGACAAAGGAGTGGATGGCCACAACATGGGATAGCATGAATAGCACCATAGCAATGAAGATAGAGGACGTGCAAATAGAGTGATGACAGGAATGCGAGGACATTTATAACAAATTTGAGGGGTCTCTGGAGGACCACAAGTATGAGACTCTGGACACCAACCAAGAAATAAAAGGAGAGCTTATAGCCAAGCAAAACAAACAAGAAGCCACCTTTCATGTATGTATTAACAAAATTCAGGAAGAGATCAACTGTATAAAGGAGGATATGGCAAGAACCAAAGAAAAAGTGAGCTTTGAGGAAGAAGGACCAGGACCGGAGAAAATGACAAACAGACCCCAGCTTCCACTAGAAACCTGCATGGGAAGGTCAACATCCATTATGTCCAAAGAACAGATATTATACTCACCGATATCACTGACCAAGTTCATCCAAGTCAAGGCGTTCAAAGAAGATGTCGGAGAAAACCCGAGCATGCACATAGACAGCCTGCAAGAATTATTCAAATTTCAACAAGTGCTGGCAGTAGACCAGGTGGCCCTCTGCTGTCCATTATTTACAGGGATACACCAAGTCATGGTGGGACTGTTATGAAGATAAGCCACCAGACTTTGAGACTTATTCATTCGCCCTATTGAGAACTTTTTGGAGCGAGGAGCGCCAAGATGGTATTTACCACGCAATTTTAAAAGAGGCCTATGGTTCCATTAACCAGGAGACCCACACACAATTTTTCATCAGGCAGGTGGCACGTCTCCGATCATTAACAGCGTTCCCATTCACAGAAACTCAAATCATTAGAGCCATACAGCAGAATATGCCACCCTATGCACAGCAGATGATGGTTGGATGTTGAGTCAGGAAGATAGAGGAGATGGCCCAATTCCTTACATCCATTGATCACTTGCCCATACAAGCAGAACCACCCAAATATCACCCCAGACCCATGGGGCAACCATCCAGATACCAACACAACTCATGGCGAGGTGAACCAACTAACATCAAAAAGTACGAACCGCCAGATAGAGGGAGAAACTAGAGGAGAAGCTGGATGGATAGAACATGACGACATGATTATGCAATGGCAAATGATTTAGGACTCTAATAATTTGTATATGTTATAATAGTTTTTTTTATTATTATTTTATGTTAATCAGTTAACCAAGCAGTTTTTTTGAAGACTGAATAATTTGTATATATATAGCATAGTTTTTTGTATTATTATCTTATTGTATTCAATTAACCAAGCAGTTTTTTTAAGACAGTGAAAAAACTTTTTCTAGTAACATAGCAGAGAGGATACTCTATCATAAATGAAAGTCATAAAATTTCTAATATAGCAGAGAGAGTATTTTATCATAAATTTGTCATAAAATTTGTAACATAGCAGAGAGCTATTCTATCATAAATGAAAGTCATAAATTTCTAATATAGCAGAGAGGGTATTCTATCATAAATAAAAGTCATAAAATTTCTAATATAGCAGAGAGGGTATTCTATCATAAATGAAAGTCATAAAATTCCTAATATAGCAGAGAGGGTATTCTATCTTAAATGAAAGTCATAAATTTCTAATATAGCAGAGAGTTATTCTATCATAAATGAAAGTCACAAAATTCCTTTTAGATACATCACCAATCCAAAGTTGTTCTTTAGTTATCTGGACATCAAGTAAAAGCTTTTTTTTCTCTTTTTTAAACATTTTTTTCATTTTTTTTCCGGTAAGTTCAGGAAAATGAAGCAGATGATCTGATGCTCAGATCCTGCTTCACAGCCCACATCCAATCTCCTACCATCTAACTGTATTCAAACCCGCCTTTACGCACGTATATACATAGCTAATAATATATATTTCTTTTGGTTAGTATTATAACATAAATCACATTAATACGTATGTATTTTCATTTAAAAATATTTTATTTAATAATAATATTCTCATGTGTATGCGGGCGTAAATAATAAATATCTATATATTTCAGTGTAGGAGATTGTGAATATATTAATAAAGTTATATTATATATAAGGTATTATATATGAAACTTATTATTTTTTCATATATAATTTTGTAGCCAGAAATGATGCAATCTTGTTAAAAAGTCTCTCGAAAAACAATTACCCGGAAGACCCCTTAGATTAAAGTAAAAGATTACGAATTGGTAATAATAAAATAAACCCATTAGTGGAAATTGTCCACGCTAGCTTGTTTTAAAATCATAAGATATATTTTAAAACAATCGTTCGAGAAACTGATAACAAACTTGCATTGTTTCAAACATCTTACTAGATAAGAGTATCCGGTCAAACTATTCCAGAGAAACCTTAAGTGCTTAAACCGCCTCAGGTCCAGAAGTAGTTGCTAAGTTACAGCTTCAAAATAAAAGTATATATACTGCTGGATTTGAATCCACATGGGGAGGAGACCATTAAATAACTATGTTGCTATACATATTCCACGCCAGTTTTAATTCTCACTCAATGTGTCGTGAGTAGGAAATTTCGCCTTGTCCCTCCGTTCTAATATGCTGTTCCCATGAACGAAGCTCTGCATCCCATACTACTGAACTTTATGTATATTTATCCAGTGAAAGTGAAGTGCTATCTCAAATAATAATGCTACCCTAGATCTAGTGAAATAATACCGATGGACTGATTCCTAGTGAAACGCTCTTCCAAATAATCAAGGTAAAAGAACTTTGACTGCTTATAATTCCTAAATCCTGCCTTCTCTGTAATATTTATATTTTAAATCATCTATATTAAATGTCTTCAAATATGTATTCTATAACTCTATATAACTAATCTATATTAAGCCTCCTATATAATGTTTTTCTTTTCTTTTATTTTCAAGCGGCAAACAATTTTCAATTTGATTTATGTATTTATATTTTAAAATAAATGCCAATAGTATTCTAAAATTGCCAGCATATAATTTATTTTCGTTTCCCCACCCATCATTTACTGGGTAAATAATTTATAATTTGATCAAAACAAGTCTTATTCGACTTGCCCAGGTGCTCGCGATTTTAGATAAATAAACTAATTATATTTTTCATGTTTACTGTAGAAAAACAGATTTGACGTCTGTTTTTCACATTCTCCTTCCTAAATAATGCGCTATCTTTTATTCTTAAAATTATATTATATATGTAAAACCCATCTTAGCTATTACCACCACCCACTTATTTTGTAATCATTTATATATTTTCACAAGGGCATTGATTAACCAAAATTGAGATTTATTAAATGTGTAAGAAGTAATGAATAATATTAAGTAACATAATGTAAGGGGGAGGGGGATCTTAAGATCTTAGTTTTATATTTAAGTATAATTATTATCCATGTTTGCTTGGTGAAGCCATATCATTACACCGAATATTTCATAATTTGTGGGCAATAAATATGTTTCGATAATCTTTAATTTTTAGAATTATATTTATATTATATTATTAAGCATTTCATGCATAAAGGCCATTTCATTTATATATATGTTTGTGCTTCTTTCTCACATGGAGGCATCTGCAAAGTCGAGCCCCATCGTCGTTCTCACTGTCCTTAAACCAGGCTGTAAAACCACCCTGGGGACATCCTTAGTCTTATGGGCATGCTTTATACGGGGATCGCTCTGGAAAATCCAGCCCGATAATGACATTGCCGACCACTCTTCATCATCCATGATTCGCCTGTACTTCATTCCAGGGAATCTTGGACTCTTTCATTCGTCAAACCGACCCTGCCTACGTTTGCAGAGGAAATCGGTCCATTTCGTTATTAAAAATTCATGAAGCACACTCCAGGATCCATAATTGGACCAACCCAATCAGCCACCATGCATGCACCACCTTTCAGTGTCTTATTAGTCACCCAGAAGTATTCATAAGCCATAATGAAATGATTTCTTTAAACAGACATATTTCCATTAGTTTAATATATGTATTAATGTGATAGATTTAGTATCGTTTATATAATTATTCATTACCCATCCCGCGCATTAATTATCTATAACTCCAAATTATCATAATATTGAATGTAACCAAATATAATATGCTTATAAAATTATTATTGTTTAAATTAAGTAAATGCTCTTCATCTCTGGGGGTGTAATAGTATTCCAACAATGTATTCTAATAGCGCTAATTCATTAAATCACATATATATATATTATTGGCATAGCCGCAAATATTATGTTATTGTTAAATATGAATCAAACACATATCTATAATACTTACGAGGCTCATGTCAGGTAAATAACCCAACATAATTTTGTTATTAATAAATCTTAAATATATATATCAAACTCGAACCATTGCTTTCTTTTAGTTAAGATAATATATTAAGTTATTACTTATGCTAAATATGACTAGATGATCTCCGCTCAATACATAATTAATATGCTAGGTCATGAGCCTTCATTGCTCATAAAATATAGCTAGTTATTAAGTTATTCTATCATATAAGTTTAGCCTAGAGTCTTTTTGTGTCTCCGATGATCGATGCCGGCGGATGAGAAGTAAATTAATCAATGTCATCGGGATTGTTGCTCATAATGTTATAGATCTGGGAAATAGGCAAATAGGGCAAAGTTCATGAGTGTTCCTGACCTGTATATCTTGCGCATGAGTGGATTCAAGGTACTTGTTACGTGAACATACAAATCCGACCGGCACAGTATGCAGTATGTAAGGAGGGGGTTGGTATAAAATATAGTGTAGTTCTTCACTGTATAGCAATCCCTTGTATCCAAAATATTTGGCTCTACCCTCATGGTCACTGAAATTTATACAAAATTGTCAAAGGAAGTTTATGCATACACAAGTTTGTAATTACGTATATACATATTAAAATGTGTATGATACATATATAGATGTCCATATGTATTATATATGCACTGTGAATATATATATATATATATATATATATATATATATATATATATATATATATATATATATATATATAATAATATAATATAAAATTACTCTCTTTTTTTTAGTTATGTATGGTTAACTGGAAACATGAGTGTGGAAATAATGGATTTTGTGTGTGGGTGGTATATCAAACATACAGTAACAGTATACAATATAAAAAATATAATTTTAATTTATTTTACGTTTTATTTGTGGATGCAATGTTGTTAAAATACAAATACACTTCATCTTTTAGTAAATATCAATAAATACATTTACTACTTGAATATGCAGTTAAGCTGCACTCATACTAATAAAAAGTGTAATCTATTCCCTGGGTAGGGTGGAATCACATAGATTATCAAAGGAAAAAAAATAAAATTACTTTTTTTTTTTCATGTGTAAAAGCTTCGGCCGGGAAGCGAACCCAGGACAACTGCTTGTAAGGAAGCTGTGCTGACCATTCTGCCACCAACACTAGACAATTACTTATTTTTTATAGGCTTCATATATTAAATAAATGCATGAAAACAATTTATTCAATAAAAAATAAAATGCAAGTCATTATTATTAAATATAGTAAATAATAAAAATAAGTAGGAGACCGAACATAAATCAATGAGAAATGAAAATTCCAAAAATAATTTTGGTTAAATATATTATGTTCATGTTTCTATTTATGTATATGAAATAAAACTTACTTACTCTGAATTGTTTGACAATGGAAATTATTTGCATGTAAATAATATGAAGTTTTGATTTTGTGTTCAAACTAATTTATAAAGTGAAAATAAATGAAAGTATTAAATTATATATATATATATTATTAGCTTGTCTATTAATATATCCAAAGTACTTAATGTGGACATCTTTAGAAAAACCATGTGGGATTTTCAGCTTTTCATCATATTCCTGTGGCTACCTGATACACTAATTTTCCCATTTTGCATTGATTTGACGGTAGAGAGTAAAATTAAAATAATACTGATTTATTAGTTATAAAAACATTAAAAATGTCAGTATTCAACTGATCAAAAAAATGGAAATCTGCTCCAAAAGACTAAATTGGTAGATTCTTAGAGAGAACAGTTGTCAGATTAATTGTAAACTCCATTTATTGTAGATAGCAATCAATAAAAAAATTCATTTTTTTCATATTTTGTTTAAATATTTAATTATCTGTACAAAATGTTTGTATGCTAATTATTAAAAAAATAGTTTAATGATTCCATATCATTTTTTTCTGAATATTTTATAAGATGCAACTTAAAAAAATTGGCCTATAACTGCAATAGAGGCCTAATGGGTAATGGTTTGCTAAACACAGTAGTATAGATGATATTTAAATAATTATGAATTTAATAATAAATTTTATAACTGAATTTTATAGCTTTATAATGACTTAATAAAAATTCATCCAGGTTTTATAAGTAAAGTTCATTCAACAAAGACAATAAAAAATAATTATATATTTTACTTTATAATTTTTTTTGCTTTCAAAGTTCAATCGTGTTTTTTTTTTTGTAAACATTTTTAATATATGAAATCAAATTTATTGAATTCTAATACAGAATGAATCTTTAAATATTAAAATCAAATATTGAATGTTTACAAAAATCACCAATAGAGTGACAAAAGGAAATGTTTTCATCCATTGAAGGATTCAACAACAACAATAATATCTCCTTTAAATCTCATAATTCAGAGTTGTTATAATTGATTCTATTATTTTTTACTTTTAAGAGGTAAACTTTATTAAAAGTTTAAAAAGATATTTTTTTTGTTTGTCTTAACATTTTAAAATAAATTTCTGATAAACAAATGAATGCCAAATTATTTATTTTCCTTTACAGTTCATAATAAATTAATGATTAGGTAAAATTATTTAATTAAAAAAGATCTAATGACTATATATAATTAATAATAACTGGTACTTATGTATTAGACCTTCTGCCCATGTTTGCAATGGCAGAAGGACAGACCTTTTTCCAGGATGAGGGGAAAGGTGTTTGTAATTGCAGAATGCAGCATTAAAAAGTCAATTTTTTTAACAATACAAAATTATTTCAGTGTACAAGTTTATACTTTTCATATTGTTAAAAATTTGACTTTTTAATAGGGCATTCTGCCATTGCAAACATCCTTCCCATATTGGGAAAAGATGCAGCATCTGCCATCAGAAACATGAGTAGCAAGTCTAATACATAAGTACCAAATAACTCATTTTTATGCATTTATTTAATGCACTACTTTTTGTAATTTCATAATAAATATTTACATTTTATTTGTAATTGTCATCTATGTGTGTACATATATAATGTGGCTTTATTTGGAAGATAAATGACATATTAGTAGTCTGATTTACACTTTCTGAATAAATTATTATTAATAGGTACCTCTAAGCAAAAAATGATTTCTGATGATCATAGGAATAACATTACTGATTTATAACATAGCTTAAAATAATCATTTTTATCTATCATTTATTATTTTTGTACTGAAAGCTATTATGTTTCATTGTGTCTCTCCTATCAACGTATATTTTTATCTACTTTTATTTTGCTTTGCATTCTTTTGTTTTATGTTTGTATTGATTCATTATACACATTGAATAAATAAATTAATAGGTAAATAACTATTACTTATGGACTTAAAAGGATTTCAAACCCTGGAAGTGCTGGAACTGGAATTGATTTGAGGATCTTAGGCTCCATAGTTGACTTAACCATGGCACTAAACTATATAGGGCATCAAGTATCAGCAATATGAGATGATTTTAAGCTTTATTCTGATTAAACCTGAATTAAACATTTTAACCTGTGTGGGTAAAGTAGTTTTGTTACTGCTACTAAAAACAATAACTTATTGAATTTAATGTTATGTAATTTTTTTCACAATATGTTGAAAGTTATATATGTAAGATGAAGCATTTTTAATAAATGGAATTCTATTTTTAAATCTTGTTAAAAATTGCAGCCATAATGTTTTCAAAATAACAGTCAACTAAAATTTGTTGTGCAGGTCTAATAATAATACATTGTCTACATTACTTTTTACATAAAAATTGGCTACACATAATATTCAGGTTCTCATACGACTATAGCAAAATAATGAACATATTGTAACATTTTGCGACTCTTTGTCGTATACGTTTACATTTTTATTTTTAACTTTTAAATCATCTGATGTCAAATATTCATCCTTATCAAACTAAATTTTACATTTATTCTTTTTTCCTGAGGGTGAATTTATACGGTGATGTGTGCCTTATTGATAGCCCTTCCCATACAAAGTTTTCCCATAAAATTGAGTCATTCACTACTCATACAAAGTTTTCCTGAACTTTGGGTCATTCAAAAGGGGTTAGAAAAGAAGCTGATCACAAAACACACGTATATAAGGTAATTGTATTGAACCCTCCTAGCTTTAACTTAACCTCCAATTAGATCTCTACGTTTATGGACGTATCTTTTTTTTTGTTCGTTGCCAAGCACCAGTCTTGCTATTTAACAAGAATTATAGGGTCTATTAAATGTGTTTGACTCAGCAATTTAATTTGATGCCCGCCTTAATGCTCAGGGTGTGGTAGCGCATTGCGCCATAAAAGAAATGAAGGGTGAACGAACTTTGAAATCGAATCTTTTCTATAAATTTCTATTTTTATTCACATTAAAGTCTAAAACAAACCTCTTAAAATTCCCCACACACCTTTCTCTCTAACCTGTTTTGCTTTAACCTATTATTAGATGCACACCAACATGCACATGTATCAGATTGTGGAACATATAAATTATATAATGTGTATCGAAACCAATCAATAGTTTAATTTCAGATTCACTAATATTTATTCTAAGAAAAATAATAAATAGCACACTCATGTACTCGATAAATATTTTTAATGAATTACAATTAAAAGAGAAAACAACAACAAAAAAATAACACTAAACAATACATGTATATCACTAAATAATCACACAGTTAACTTACATTAGATTTAAGGGTTAAAATGATATAATATGTGTATATTTACTGGTATTACAGAGACTGTATAACTTGCATATATATTTCTGAGTGCACTTGTAATTTAATCCCGGGATCTAGCATATGCAAATATGGCGTCCATTTCTTCCACTTAATATTTCAATCCTTTAGTCCATCTAAAGTGGTGTATTTATTCTATTGTTCCTTTTTCCTTTTGGCTAAATTCCGGAATGGCAGATGATCTACACCAGATTCAAATAGTTATAGTTCAGAAGGGCAATTGGGGATGTTGATGGTGGTACATATTTACGTGGCACAGGTAAATGGCTGGAGTCCGAACACTGACCCCGGCATGATGATGATTTTACCCCATGCGATCCATGAGATCTCTTTTATATTTATTTCAGTTTGCACAGTTTATTCCCCATCTTTTTGCTTTGTGGCTGATTTATTAAAATTTTCTCTTACTAAGTTTTCTTCAATATATTTTATAACACCTGCTCTTCTTCCCCGTCAGACCAGCAAAAGTCAACTGTCCATTTTCTTAAAATTAATTCATAATCTGAGTTTCCTTTCTCCTTATCTCTGTTATTCCTTTGTTTTCAAAAATAATTTTTTTTTTTTTATAAAATGCCAACAAAAGAAAAACCACTTAGCAATCTCGACTTTTACTTATCTAATTCTTTTTTTTTTTTATAAATTCTGGGAACTTTTTAATTATAAATCTTTTCGTTAATTAAACAAAAGAAATCGAAAAGAGTTCAATAAATAATGGGCATTCCATATTCATTTCTTTTAAAAAAATTATTTCCATACAATCCATTTAATTAAAAAAATGAGATATCCTTCAAATAGTTAGATCTGTTTTTCTTTTTTGAACAATGAGATAAGTTTGGCTAATCAATTCGGGAAGTTATAATTGTAAAAGAAACTTTTCTTTTACACACTTCAAAATCTTTTAATTTTTTTTTCTTTTTGTTTTCAACAACAACATTTACCTATATACATGTATGCCATTTAAAAATATATACCTATACCCCTCATTCCAGCAAATACACATGCATTTATCTGTGTGACTTTTACAAAATAATTATAGCATAATAATATTATAAAAAAATGTTTAAAATCTACATTTTCTTTCCTTTTGTAACAGGGTTTGAACCCAGCTACTGTTACAATATATAAGTTTAAAAATTTGGAATATAACAGGATTTTTTTAATTCTCCCACAGTGAGGTCTTGCATATATATATACAAACCTATATACATATATGCAGCATGTCTCAGCAAAAAAGTGACTGGTTCTTTTTTAAGTTGCCTACATCACCATCTTTTGCATGTATTATGTAGATATAATTTATCTATTTACTTTAATTTAAAAGCAACAGTTTGCTTGAATTACAAGTTTTGACATAACATGTGATAGAGTGGTTTGTGCCTTTTTGTTCTTAGTTCTCATCCTGCCATTATGGAATACTGGAACTACTTGAAAACATTTTTACCAGTCATGATTTCGCTGCCATATACAATATGAATCATTTCAAATGTTTTAGTAGAAAAAAACCTAATGATAATTTACTGTTTGATTGCAGGTTAAATTTACAAATTCCATAGCACATGATTCACCTACACTAGCACCTTGGGATATCAGTTGTGAATATCTTGATCATGCCACTATATAACATGCTATAAGAAAATAATCACAAAAATATATAATAGATAATGAAGCATTAAACTTCCAGATTTCACTATATATTTAACTGAGAATTAAATAGTATACTACAATTAGGATAATCTAGTTGGAGAAACAAATCTAATGTTAATACACCATTCCATGACAGGGTAAGATACAAGATAGTTCATGATTCATTCACACTATATAATATTTTGTGAACATATGATATAAAATGAAATATAACTAGCACAAGGAATTGTAGGTTTGTAGTAGACTACTGACTGATTACATTTCTTTTCAAAACGTTCTTCTTTTTTATTAATTATTAAAAATTATCAAATTCTTAGGTAGTCATGTGATGCTCAAGAACCAGAAGCAGCCAATTGGGATATAAGAATCTCATTCTCAAATCATTTTTTTATATATAATTTTATTGACTGAAATTTACATACAAAAGTTAAAATATTTGGAGGGAAAGGAATCAGTTTTATTTTTTATATACACATCTTTTTTCAATAACGTGAAAGGCTAAAAACCTTTGGCAGATTGCTTTAAAAATGCTTATGTGACAGCCAATCAGATGTAACAATGACTGCATGTGGTACTCTTAATTCTAAAATACAAGCCAGAACTATAAGAAAAAGATGGGACCCACCTTCTTCTATGCTTAAATTTATATATAATTAAGCCAGACTCAAGTATCTTGAACATGAAGCTTAAAACACCTTCACATTTAATTCACTAAATATTATATATAAATAAACAACATGAAATCTTTCGATTTACTATGAAGCAATTTTCAAATCTAATGAAATGATAGTACCAAATTTGAGATACTTGAGTCTGGATTATTTATATATAAATTTAAGCATAGAAGAAGGTGGGTTCCATCTTTTACTTATGGTTCTGGCTTGTGTTTTAGAATTAAGAATTCCATGTGCAGTCATTGTTACATCTGATTGGCTGTCACATAAGCATTTTTAAAGCACATCTGCCAAAGGTTTTTGCCTTTCACGTTATTACTGACAACTGTTTGCATTTAATAAATGTAATATCTTTTTTCAGTTTTATTACCATGTTGTTATACATCATATAAACTATTGGCTTTAAAAATTTTAAAAGTGAGTTATTTCATTTAGCACTACAATTTATTATAGAGTGGCTTCATATTGGATATTTAGTGCATCCATTTTACAGTTATGCATTGACCTGGTGATAAAACTTGAACTAAAATATATGGTGATTGATATTAATTTAAATCAAAATATGTAGATGTCAGTATCATTCAGCAAAAAAATAAAATTAATACGTTTATTTTTATCTGAAAGTCATGGTTTTTGCATGACCTTGGCTTTTGTTAAAATCTTGAAATCAAAACTCATAAGTTTATATATAGTTTATTTACTTAGTGTTTAGTGATGATGGTATTTTAGTATTAATTATTTGTTGGACTATTTCATTAATTTAATATTAATATCTGAATGTCTAGACAAATTTAAAACTTTATTTAAACTTTATAAAGACATTCAACTGTTAGTAATAGCTCAGACTAGGTTTTAACACAGTATTTTAAGTAGTATTCTCTGCTCTTCTTCAGATGATTCTGGCCTGAGTGATTACAGGACTGAACCTGTATCTTTATATTTTTGAATATTGCATTTTAAGGTAACATTTTAACCAATTGGCCTATTTTGCCATATTCTGAAGTGGAGAATAACACTACTTGGAACATTGTGTCAAATACCAACCTGTGGGCTATTACACCTGAATGTATTTAAAAAATCTAAATTAAATGTAAAATATTTCTAAAAGTATTCAGTTCTTAATATTAGACAATGAAATAATCCAACATATAATTTTATTTACTTATTTATTTTTATAAAATTAAATATTTGTTTTCTACTAAGTATGTGATATTTACATTGAGATTTTTTATTTGAATGTAATTTATTTTGAAATAATAAGTCAAATGAAAAAATAATAACGTAAAACAGGAAGTGTATGGCAGCCAAAAGTAATGATGATAATTATTTTTTAGTTTTTATAATTATAAATCAAATTATTAAATTTCAAAAAATATTTTCATTTCCAGCATTGCTAATACAAATCTGGTTCAAATGATTAATTATTTATTGCAAACATTTTTTCAACCTGAAGGCTAAAATAAAATTTTGGTCCTGATTTTTCACTTTATTACATTTTTGTTTATTTGCAAAATTGATGTTATTGTTTTTAAGATTAATTTTATTTTTTTAAATTATAATTTTCACAAATACTATCAAAAATGTAAATACAATATGAAGAATAAAAATTTATTCATTAAAAATAAGTAGAGCAAAAAATACCAAATTGACCACACAAGACTATCTAAGTCCTGATTTTTCTTTTAAAAATTTTTGTTTTTATATAAAATATTAACTGAAGAAGATGATTACAAATGAGAATATTATAAGGAAGAGGGATTAGTTTTTTTTTGTACATATTTTTTTTCCAATTTTATCACCAGGTTGTTACATCATAAGATTATTTAGCTTTAAACATTTAATGAGCTAAAACAATGAAATTTTTTGCTAAACATTTGACAGATTAAAGAATTGAAAATATGTTATAATAATGAATGGTTTGTGATTCAAAAAGTTGTATGATGTTCAAGGATTGGAAGGGACAGGGCTAGGTTGTTATCAAAGATCTTTGAGTCACAACTACTATTTTCCATTGTACTAATATGTTCAGGGAAATAAAGCAAATAGGAAGTATTAATAGTTCAATAGTATCACTTATTTATAGGCACCCATCATTAGACCGATTTAACAAGAAAAATATCTTGTGTTTTGGTTTGAGAGTATTGTCAGTACTGAAGAAGACATAGAACATCATTGAGCTGTTATAATAACACTATAATGCATGTGCTGAGGGTATAAATCCCTGCTGTTTAAATTACATATGATCTCTGTTGTAGTAAATAAAATGGAATATTATAGAACATGCTTAGGTGTTTGAAAATAAAGATTTTTGATAAATGCATTTTACTGATTTTTATTTGTGGTTCTGACATTTGCATACTTAAGAGAAAATAAAACAGTGACTTCAGATCACCTGAGGTGGTATATAAGATTATGTTGAGGCAAACAAAAGATATTGAAAATGAAAAACAAGTGAGAGAACAAGGGGGATCATATCACTAATACAACTAAGAGACTAAAGTGGATTGGGCTGGACATATTGCTAGAAGAGATAGTAATAGAACAGTTAAAGTCTTAAACTGGATCTCAAAAGATCATAAAAGACCTAGTAAGAAACCACATGCAATATGAAAAAATGAAATAAGGAAGTTTGTTGCGTAATGCAGAAAAGGTGGGCAATGAATTGGAGAAAGGAAATTAAATTCAAGAGACCATTCTGCAGTGGATGGATAACCACTGAAAATAGTGATAATGTTGTAAAATAATCTAATTAAATATGAAAATATTTAATGTTTAGAGAAGGTAGAGATGAAATGAAAAAAAAAATCAACAATGACATGTATAGATTTCATCATAATGAATATTCTATTAAAGAACCTGAACAACCAAATAATTTATTATGTTACCCTGAAGAAATGCTATTTATCTGATCTACAAATATCACTGTGAACTAATGCTCCCAAAAAAGGCTTTTATTTTGTAAAACACGGTTGATAAATTTTTCTAGACAGAATCATCAAAATAATTTTTTTTTCAATGATAAGACAAATGGTAAAATAATGCTACTATAGTGTACAAATGACCACTAGATGGAGCTACATAATGCTTTCAATGATGTATTTGCGGATAATGTCTTTTTGTGCACAGAAAGATGAGAAGATATGGAAGTTGTGCTGAAGACATGTGCAAGGGTGGTTAAAGATATGGGGATTCAATTTTGTGAAGAAAAATCAGAAGTAATGATGACAAATACTGGGAAAAAGAAGAGAAGGAAATTTTATTGGGGGATATAAAGTTAAATGTGATAAATAGATATAACTATTTGGGAATTGTCTTAAGTAATCAGAGAAATTGCTTGGATGACTAGGAGAAAAAGTTCGTAAATGAAGCAAAAAAAAGGAAAGGGACTGATAAAGAATTTGTTTTCATATAATAAATATGATAAAGCTAAAATTGTATGAAAGGTAAAGACAATAGAAGGGTTAGTATATGGTAATGATGTATTGTATTAGTAAAGGGGTGTTAGATTATTTAGAAAAAGTACAAAGAGAAGTAAAAAGACATGCATTAGATGCAGATGAGTGGATGGCAAAGGAGGAAATTTAAGGAGAAATGGGATGGTCAAGTTTTTATATGAGAGATGCAAAAAGTAAAATGAAAATGTTTAGTAGTCTACAATTTATTGCTAAAAAGAGAATAGCCAGAATAATATTAAATTGGGTTATAAATAAAAGGCAGGAACGAGATGGGTGAGAAAGGTAGTACGATATGCAGAAGATTTGGATAAAGAATTTATGTTGGTAAACTTATACAAAAGGTGGGATAATTGTGTTAGGAAAATTGTTGGGAGTTATAATGTCAAAGAATGGGATAGAAAAATAGATGCATTAATAAAAAATAGGAAGTTGGTGAGATGGAGAACTAGTATGGAGAGTAAAAAGAGTTTAAATATATGTAAAAGTAAAGAGAATATTGGGTATCAATTAATTTATGATAATAGCAAGGAAAGAATCTACTGTTTAAGGCTTGAACAGGATCTTTAGTATCAAGGAAATATACAAATAAATTGGAAAAATGTGGGTGATTTAGTCTGCAAGTTATATAAGGAAGCATCTGTAAATTGAATGTAAATGCATGCAAGCAGAAAGGGTGCAAATAATAAAGTTGTGGGAGAATAAATATAAGCAGAGTGATTATACAGAAAGTGGGCTCTTGATTTTAATGCTGGGTTTGGGAAAAGATAAGGGGGATTTAGATATAGAAGCCATGGAGTTGACAAAGAATATGTTATGAAAATGGGATGGAGCAGGATAGAAAAGACTATGGAAAAAACTTAGGGTAGGGAATGGAAAGGGAAGGTAAAGTGGTTAACAGATTTCTTTGGGCACATAGTGCTGAGAGATTCTTGACTCCGAAAAAGAAAAAACCATAGTGCATCGGATAAACATAATCTTGTAAGGAGATTCATCCAATTTGCAGTCATAAAAAATCGGAATTCCTCAAGGGAATATTCTTTGTTTACATAAAAATTATATTTAATTTATCAAACCCCCCCCCCCCCTAACTAGTGACTTTTCAAAGAAGCTTTAAAAATGTAGTTAAAAGAAGCTAAATTTAGAAATTCAATTTTTTAACAACAATAACAACAACAAAATCATGGAAAAACTTGATTTTTTGCTTTATATATATATATATAACGCACTGATGCGTTTAAATTTCACTTATTATTATGTTGAATTAAGTTGTAAATAAACTCGATTTTCAGGCTTTGATTAATACATTGCACTATGTTATTATTACTATATGTTATAGTAATTACGTTACAGGAATGTTTTTTACGTAAATAGAATTAAAAATTATTATTTAAACGATTTGACCTATTTTTTTATTTTTTATGAAATTCCTATATTTTTGCAAACAGCATTTATTTTTAAATCTTCGATAATTTAGAGTTGAAAGCTTTATTTTTTTATTATTATTGCCGACGCTTGGAGAGAAGAAAAAGCTTCGTATAAAAAAAGCCTGTCAAAAACATACGACGCAGAGTTTGATATTTTAAAGTGGATAACGCAGAAGAGAAAGAGCGAGAGAAATTTTATAAAAAGACAAAGAGAACTTAAATTTAAAAAATATATATATTTTAAAAAAAATTATTTGACATTCTGGCAAATATTTTATAAGAAATGTAAACACGTACAAACCTAAGCACATGAACATTTATGCGTCATCATTTTCAACTGCAGGTCTCTTCGAGTTCAATCCATTTTATCCGATCTCTAGCCTCTCTTCGACATCATTCCATCCATCTCACATGTGGTCACCTTCTAGGTCTTTTACAATCTCTTGAAATTCAATTTAATATTTCAATTGCCTATTTATTCTCATCTCCGCTAGCAATATATCCAGCCCAACTCCACTCCGGTCTCTTAATTCTTTCAGTGGTGGCAATAACACCTGCTGTCACCCATGTATTTTGGTTTTTGATCTCTTCATTTTACTTCTAACATACATCTCTCCACACTCTGTTGAGTGGTCTAAAGTCTCTGTATTGCTCTTCTGTTAAATGTCGAAGCGACAGATCCGTAAGTAAGAACTAATAACACACATTTATCAAAAACCTTATTGTTCAAACTTATAGGCATATTTCCTTTTAATATTAAGTTAGTTCTACCAAAAGCACTTCAACCAAGTTTACCTTTATGATTAATTTTATTCACTATGCTCCCATCTGTCGTAATAATAATAATAATAATAATAATAATAATAATAATAATAATAATAATAATAATAATAATAATAATAATAATAATAATAATAATAATAATAATAATAATAATATATTTCAAATCACTCAAAGAAGTATGGAGAGATGCATGTTAGAAATAACAAGAAAAGATCGACAACGCCAATATCTGGGTAAGAGAACAAACAGGTGTTACTGATTTCATTGAAAAAATTAAAAGACTTGGGTGGAGTTGGGCTGGACATATTGCTAAAAGAGATGATAATAGATGAACAATTGAAATCTTAAACGGGATTTCAAGAGATTGTAAAAGACCCAGAAAGAGATCACATGTGAGATGGGTGGATGAAATTAGAAAGTGAGCAGGTGTGATGTAGAGAAGAGAAGCTAAAGATCGAGAAGATGGGTTGAACTTGGAAAGACCTTCCTGCAATGGATTGATAATGGTTGATGATGATAGATCACACACACACACATATATATATATATACATAATTAAGCACCCATGATATATAAAACACAGAATACGTGTGATGTGCATGGTACTGTAAATACATAATGTAAATTGCATAACATCGTATTTATTTCTATGATTCTATACTTTTTTAAATCAGGTTTTTTCTTGCATGCGATCAAATTGACGTTGACTTTAAACGATCACGTGAATGCCATTTTGTCTATTAATGAAATCGCAGAATCCAGTAGATTTTGTTATTATTATATATTGATATTTAGAATCAAAATAAAATATTTTAAAGTGATAAACCATTGCAATAGTAATAAACAAAAACCCGAATAGTTTTATTGTTCTTTGAATTCCTAAGAGGACGTGTTTGAACTGAGATCGATCCCAGCACTACATTAAACTATGCAAGGCACTACAGCAGCCAATGTTAGTAAACAAAACAATATTTAACAACTAAATAAGAAACTTAAGTCAAAAAAAGTGACATAAAGTTGAGATACAAAAACAAAATGATCAGCTTACTTAATACAATATATTTATTATAAACGCACAAATATTGGAAATACAAGTGGAGTAGGATTAATTATAAATAAAAAGTGGAAGAACAACATTGTGGAGATTGACAGTATATCAGACATAATGACAAGATTAGTTATACAACTTAATAACAGATACCAAATGCAAATACTTCAGGTTTATGCCCCAACAAGTATTTATAGTGATGAAGTAGTAGAAGATTTTTATATGGATGTACAAAAGGCTTTTGATCAGACTAATCAACATCTTAAAATTATTATGGGAAACTTTAATCCTTGAATTGATAAACAACTGAAAGATGAAAGTGCGATAGATAAATTTGGTTATGGTAATAGAAATGAGAGAGGACATAGACTTGTGGAGTTTGCAGAAGAAAAAACACTTTATATATTCTTTTTTTAAAGATAAATGTTAAAAGGAAATGGACATGGAAGCATCCAAATGAAGGTACAGCAGAATTGGATTATATTTTGACTAACAGAAAATATATATTTCAAGATTGTAATGTTCTTAATAAATTTAACACAGGAAGTGATCACCGATTAGTAAGATGTAAGATATTATGTGTTAATGCAAAACTAGAGAGACAAAAATTATTAAGAAAAACAATATTTACAGTTGATATTCCTAATCTTCAGAAACATTCTAATGAATTTAAATTAGAACTTACAAATCGGTTTCAAGTATTAGTAGATTTTGAACATAATTCAGATTTGAATGAAATTAATAGAAAAATAACTGATACACTTTTAAAAACTGTAACAAAGATAACTGGTAGAAAAAAGTAGAAATTGGTCAATAAAATTTCTATTAATACTAGAGAATTTATGAGGAAAAGAAGAAACGTGAAGTTATATAAAAATGATGCATTAAAAAGGATTGAATATCTCAAATTTTGTAAAATGGTGAGAGAATGGGGTCGAAAATGATATAAGAAAGTATAACTGTGAACTAGCAAGAAAAACTGTAGAAGAGAATAAAAGTCTCAAGAGTGTAAAACAACATTTTGGTATTGGTAGGAAATTTATATCTGCAATAAGAAAAAAAGATGGAATTATTACTAAAAATTAGAGATGACATCATGAAAAGGGTAGAAGACTTCTATCAAGAATTATATAGTAATAAAGAACAAGTATCTCTTATATCTATTACACCTTCTGAATTGCCCAGAATTTTAAATGAAGAAGTGAGACATGCAATTAAATGTATGAAGAAAGGAAATGTTCCAGGCAATGATGGAATTATAATTGATATATTAAAAGAAGCAGGTGAAGAAATGAAAAACATTTTAGCAAAGTTATATACCAAATGCCTAAATGATAAAGATGTGCCAGATGATTAGAAGAATGCAGTATTAATATTAATATTTAAAAAGGTGATAAAGAATATATTAGAAATTACAGACCTATCACCCTTTTATCAGTTTTATACAAAATTTTTACCAAGATAATTATAACTCATCTACAGAGAACATTGGATTTCCACCAACCAAGAGAACAAGCTGGATTTAAAAATGGTTTTAGTATAGTAGATCATATCCGGGTATTGAGAGAAGTTATAGAAAGGACAAATGAATATGAGGTGCCATTATGCTTTGGATTTGTATATTATGAAAAGGCATTTGATTCTATAAACATTTCTTCAGTGATTAAAGCATTGGAGCATCAAAGTATATATCCAGGATATTGTCATATTTTAAAGAAATATTTAAAAAAATGCAACAACAATAATTAGATTACATAATAATACTGGGAGAGTCAACATTGAGAAGGGTGTAAGGCAGGGTGACTCCATATCTCCAAAACTTTTACAGCAGTGCTGCAAGAAGTATTTTGTGGTTTAAAATGGGAAGCTAAAGAGGTGAAAGTAAATGGAGATTATTTAAGTCATTTAGATTTTGCAGATGGTGTAGTTGTTTTTGCAAATAATGCTTTAGAGGTACAGGAAATGTTGCAGGAGTTATCAGATGAAAGTAGGAAAGTAAGACTAAAGATAAATGTTAAAAGACTAAAATAATGTTTAATGGATTTTCTCAAAATATGAAAATAAAGATTGACTATGATGAGTTAGAATAAGTTAACAGTTACAAATACCTTGGTCAGATTATTAATGCAGATGGAAACATAATGGATGAAATTAATTATAGAATTAAACTTGGTTTGAGTGCTTTTGGTAGAAATAACTTGATACTAAAAGGAAATATGTCTATGTATTTGAAAAGGAAGGTTTTTAATAAATATGTTTTACCAGTTCTTATTTATGGATCTGAGACTCAAGACACTTAATAGAAGAGCAATACAGAGACTTCAGACCACTCAAAGAAGTATGGGGAGATGCATGTTAAGATTAACAAGAAGAGATCGAAAATGCAATATATAGGTAAGAGAACAAACAGGTGTTACTGACCTCATTGAAAAAATTAAAAGACTGAAGTGAAGTTGGACTGGTCATATTGTTAGAAAAGATGATAATAGATGGAGAATTGAAATCGTAAACTGGATTCCAAGAGATTATACCCAGAAAGAGACCACCTGTGAGATGGATGGATGAAATAAGAAAGTGTGCAGGAGTGATGTGAAGAAAAGAAGCTAAAGATCAGAGAACATGTATTGAACTTGGAGAGACCTTTATCCTGCAGTGAATTGATAATGATTGATGATGATTTATTCTAAAAGTAAAGAACAACTACATTATATCGAGCCATCATTTTTAACCCAAAGTAGTAACAAATTAGAAAGGCTTTATTTTCAGGCATAGTTTAGAGATAGAAGAGTTAAAAATTGGCAAGAAGATTTTTTAATTGATGAAAATGAATAGGGCTGTATAGAAGAAAACATGTAATAGAGAAAATTGAAAGATAATCAAAAATAGAATATACTTTTAAAGAAATGTACTTTATTGAAAATTCAGAAGCTCATAAAAATGGCACATTTAGCATATTCTTTAAAGTTGTAATTATAAATTTATTTAAACGCACATTGATTTCGTAAATAATATTCATTAAGGCTGTAGCCTCAAGCACATGTGTATAAAATGCGATAGTAGGGACCTTCCCAGGTCTTAAATAGAAAGTAGGTTGAAGTAAAGAAGGGTTCCCCTCTTTCTTCCAATGAGTAAGCTTGTGGTTTTAAGACCTGTAGAGTTCCCTACTATCGCATTTTATATGCATGTGCTTGAGGCTACAGCCTTAATGAATATTAATTACACACCTCTAAGCCACATTATAAGTTTTAGTAATTAATATATAGCAGATGATAGTGCTTTAATAAATATCTATCCAGTGATATCCTATCCAATACAGACCAGTTTCGAACTTATGGATTTCATCAGCACTGGATAGGGATTTAATAAACACTATCATCTGCCTTCTGTTAGTTACTAAAGTTTATACTGAGTGATGTAGAGGTGCAAGAAATATGATGTTGAAACAGAAATGAGAATGTTAAAGTCATGTGATAGAGTCATGTGAAAAATGACACATCATGCCATAATTTTTTTATCTGAATTTAACATATAATTCAACCATTTACATTTAAATTAATTAACTGATTAATTTCAAATATTTTACTTTTGTCATTAAATACAAATGCATTTGCATTATGGAATTGGAAAAAGATATAAGGATTTAAAAAATAGCAGTGCAAAATTTAAAATACTTGACCACCTAAATTACAAAAATTGTGGAATGATTGAAATAGATGTAATGCCATCTGCTGAATTATTGTGGAATATGGAAATAGAATCAGAGATAAATTAGTACTATAAAATACTATTTTGAAGACTTTCCATCATGAGGCAACCTAAACTAAAACTTCAGTCAAGATTATGAAACTGACAGCCATATTTGAAAAGTCAGCATAACTCAGAGTCAACATGCAGGGTAAAGAGATTATTAATTTTGGTGGAAACCATCTAAAGTTACCAGATCAAAATGATCTGAACAACAAAAAGTCTGTGACAGGTATTAAGCTATGAAATACTCTAAAATGATTGTATAAAGGTTCTATAAACAACGCTGTCCTCATAAAAAATAAATAGCTTAAGACAGTTTAATATTAAATAACATGGATTTGATGACTGGTTTTTTTTAAATGAATAGAAACAATGTTCTAGATCTATGTTAGCAATTTGAATGCTAGATAATAAACTAACATCTATAAGAAAATTCGTTTAGGAGTAAGGCAACTAGCAAAGTTTATCAATAGAATATATGGATTTTTGAAGAATACCTTTGATGGTTGCAACAAAATTTGTGAAATGATTTGAGTGCTGCCTTAAGCGGATTTGTGAAAGATTTAATGAAAATAAAAAGGGGTTAGATATCTACCATAGAAAAACTGTCATTAAAAGATTTATTTGATTGACCTAAATAAAGTAAACCTAAGCTAGACTATATGTCTCAAAGTATTAAGTATCATTTGGGATACATTGCACTGTACGTAAAAGAAATAGTTTACAATGATCAAACATTCTAAACTCGTAACTTTACAATCGTCCAGAAAGTTTGATTCTTGTAAATCAGATTGTGATAATTAGACATTAGTAGATACTGAAAAATTTGTGAAGGCATGTGTAATAAATTATGAGTGGGCCAATTGAAGAATGTTGGTTTATTGTAAAATGCATTTTGAGAATCAGTTGTCTTTATCAGATATTTTTATTAGTGTCTAGAAATATATATTACACATGGGAATATAGATTATTCCATATGTTTAAGTTCAATTAAAGACACCCAGATATATTAATCATCAGCTAAAGTCTATATCTTGGTTAGGAATGATTTGATAATTTCTAATTTTTTAAATAATTAATAATGATCATTGATATATTTATCTGAAGTGGATGGGTGACAAAGATGTGAGTGTAGATAGTTTGAACCTGGTAAATCAAATTGTATGTATGTAAATGATATTTAAAGCTTATATAAGACTAAGAATGATATATTAATCTCTAGATTAATAAATGATTAGCAGTAGTAATTAAGATGTTTAACTGAAGTGGATGATGTCAAAGATATGAGCACAGAAATTTTGATTCTTGTAAATCAAATTGTATGTATGTAAATGAGGTTTAAAAATTATATAAGACTAAGAATGATATTATATTCTCTAAATTGATAAATGATTAGCTGTAGTAATTAAGATATTTATATGAAGTGAATGGTATCAAAGTTGTGAGTGCAGAGAGTTTGACATTTGTAAATAAAATTTGTAATAATTTGTTGTTAATAAATACTGAATAGATGATAACATATGTAAAAGATTATGAATGGAGCAACTATAGATACACATGTTGGAAATCAAATATTTTTTCTTCTCAAAGTAACTTTATCCATAGTTTCAAGAATGTCAAGATGGAGTGAGAATTTCAATTACATTCTAAGATGGAGTGAGAATCTTAAAAATTATAAACACAGCATTCCCAAAAGACATAAGTTGTTCAAACTATCTTATCAAAATAAATGGTAAATAATAGATCAAAAAGATAAAGGTTCCTATGGGCTCAATGGCTATAGGAATATGATCTACTCACAGACATACTTAGCACATATCATTCATCTGGTCAATCCAGATTAGTCTGAGACTTCTATCTTTCATCTAAAAATAGTTAGATACTCATTAACAGACCATTAAAATAGCAAGAGATTCATCAACTGACTATTAGTGAATGCTTAATAATTTAATGGATGTGGGCAGCTACCTGAAAGAAACATTTTGAACCTGTTTCTGAATTGAAAAAAAGTTTACCTGGATTAGATTTGAACCGTACATCATAGGCGTGGCAGTGGAAAATGGTAATCGCTACAAATTAAAACTCCAAGATAACAATCGGCATTAAGAATAATAGAGTTATAATTTACATGAAGCTTTTAAAATGATAGTGAAGTCGAGATTTGAATGCTGAAGTAAAAGCTAATGTGTCCTTGAATAAAGATACGTTTCACAAAAAGAATCGTGTTTAGTTCCAGCCTAACAAATAAAGAAGTCGAGTCCATACATTCTAGCAAAAACAATAGCTTTTTTCAGGAAAACTGCGTTTTATAGGATTATGAGAGCTGGACAATTTTAGCAAAATTAAATTATTTTTTCTAAGGGTAAAACAATCAAAAATTGTTTGGTCCACATTGCAAAAAAAAAAAAAGTCTTAGTTCATGTAGAAAGGAACCTACTAAATATTATTAATTTCTTTGTTTAAAAATATATTTATTACAATTAATAATTAAAAACTATCATAATTCTATCACTGAAATGTAATAAATTAACGATAATAACCTTGCATGGTTTAGTTCAGTGGTAGAATGGCAGAATGAGGAACTTATACTCCCCATATTAGCGCATGGTCGGTCACTTCCGACAGTCGATTCTCAAATAATAAAGCCATTAAATTACTTTGCTTAATTTAAAAGTCATATTAATATTGGTTCATATACAGAAATTTTTTTGAAAATAAACACTAAATATAACCGAAAACCGTTAAGATTATATAATATTTTCTGTTTGTATTCATCATCATCATTTTCAACAATTATAGATCCACTGAAGGATGAAGTCCGTACAAGTTCAATCCATCTTTTATGATCTCTAGCCTCTCTTTTCCACATTACCCCAGCCTATTTTCTTATTTCAGCCATCCATCTCACATGTGGTCTTTTTCTGGGTCTTTTACAATCTCTTGGGATCCAGTTTAAGATTTTTAACTGTCCATCTTTTATTATCTCTTTTAACAATATATCCATCCCAACTCCACTTCAGTCTTTTAATTCTTTCAATTATTAATAGTCTTTAATTTTTTTATTATTAAAGTAATAAAAAAATTATTTTTTTCTACAAGCATAAATCTACAATAGAGAAAGAAATAAAAAAATTGTAACAAAATTATTAAACTTTACTGCTTTCCACATCTTTTTTTTCTAAAGGACTGTTAAACATCTTTAGCCGGAAATGCAATCTTACAATGGGAAATTATTGTTTCCAAAGGGGGGGGGGTAGCATGAACCTACTAAGCTAAATAATTCTAATCCCACTAAGGTGTTCACGGTGTTTTTTTGTGCAGATGACAACCTTTTTCCCATACGAAGAGTTTTTCATAGCTATCTAATTTAAATTATTTTATAGAATACATCCATATCAAAATTATATACTGAATTTTAAAAATGGAAGCGAAATTAAATGGTAATGAAAATAATATAAATTGTTTAAGAAGTTGCTACAGAAAGATATGCATTTATAAAATGGGCATTTGTATTTTTTAATATGGAAATTATAATTAATGTGAAATCATTTTAATATGGATTGATATACTCAAAATTTTATAAATAGATAGAGTTTTATGGAACTCTCAGAAATGCTAAGAGATGTACATGTAAAAAAGAAGAATCCAAGAAATAGAAAATTAAAAATAATCTAATCATTTTAATTGTTCAGAGGTTTATAAAAAGTTGGAGCTCTTGAAGTGCTGGAAATGGATTTGATCCCAGGATCTGGAGAGTCTGATCTCTATCAAACTATGCAGGGCAAAGGGAAACTTGTAAACACCAATACCTAATAAAAGATACAAAGAACTATACAGAAATTATAAACATTTATTTGTTAATATTCAGAATTCTTATATAAGTTTTTAGAAATCTAATTAAAAAAAAAAATATGCAGAATTTAGAACTAAAAAAATAATTGATAAAATTTGTTCTCTAAAAATATTATTAGAAGAAAGTTCCATAAAATAATATACACTGAGTTACAGATCTGTAGAAATATTTACTAAGGCAATAAACCTAAAGCTTGTGCGGTTAAAAATGCGCAAGTAGGGACCTCTACAGGTCTTAACCACAAGCTTACACATTGGAAGAATATAATGTCATTCTAAATATTAGCTTGTTATCTTGAACCACGGATTAAAGAATAGGAATTGCAAAGAAAGGCAAACTAAGCAGTTAATCTCTATGCTTAATTTTATTCTATAATGTAGGGAACCAAACTTTACGTGTGTAAGAGTCACATACATGTTGTAATTAAATTATATTCAATAGCGACAATTAAATTGTTGGAAGTATTCAAAAGAAGCAAATAATTATAATTTTTTTTTATTAATGTGAATTATTAAGTGTCTAAAAAAAATCAATAGGACAAAATAAGTTAAATTAATAAAAAAAAATATTATTCACCCACACCTGACAATGATTTGAATTAAAACTGTACAAAGAATAACATTACTCTAAAAACAGTATCAATTGCCTTGCACAGTTGGTAGAGTACTTGATTTGGTATCAGAAGGTCTTAAGATTGATTCCGGCACTTGCAGGTCTGATGGCCAAAATTCTTATAAATTCCCAACCAAAAAAGCTATATGTCTTTTTTTACAATAGCAACTCTCTTCATACAGAAGTGTTGATCATATGATGTTTTAGTGGTTTAGCATTGGATCCAAACGAAAATTGAATCAATAAGTTTGAATAAGGTATTTTATTTCCAGCAAAAAATATTGCCACCACCAAAGAATAAAGCATGTATGGTCTCAAAATAAAATGAAAATACATCATACTAATATAAATTTCATCATGATTTTATTTCAGAAATTTTGTGAGCTGCATTGGAATGTAAGTTTCTCAGATTGATTCTATTTCTGGTTCTTCTGTTCAAACTTCTTATTAATTGCTAAGCAATAAAGTCATTTGTTTTATTAATTGTGCACAGTTGAATTGACTATAAGTCTGATAACAGTGAAATTATATTGGGAAGATTATCAAGTCAAATATCATATATATAAACTAATAAAAGAAAAAAACACAGTGTTGTGCTTTCTGATGAGTACATTCAGCAAATCAAAAACTATTGGAAACTCACTCTCTCAAAGCCAGAGATACCAAACTAGCCATACCTCTACTCCTCACAGACACTTGGGCAATCCTCCAATTCCCATTCCCTCAGCCTTTATCACAGGACTCAAACATTTAAATGTTTGCCACCCATGCAGTTGCTCACTCAATGAAGATGTGCATCTTGGACTTGCAACCAAAAAGCTTTCTTGGCCTGGACTGCACACTCTATCCATTTCCCATTCCCTTTTCACATGTATCCTTCCCCTCTCACCATGTTGCTCCTGAATTTTCATTTTACTATATGTAATCACTCTGTTGTATTCCTTTTCTAACTGTATTTGTATCTGTTTTTTTTTTTTTATGGAAAAACTTTCATCACTGAGAAAAAAAACTAGTCTGCCGATTGAAATATTAAAGCAGCTTTATAGAGAAGTAATTGTGTGTTTTTTCTTTTGTTAATGTTTTTTGTAATTCCTTGAGTTAGTTCATATAGATTATGAAAAAGCATTCGATTCTATACACATTTCTTCAGTGATTAAAGCATTGGATCATCAAGGTATAGATCCAGGATATATATATATATAATGTTTTCATGGTTGGATGATATAGATAAATTATTATTTTTGGAACTAAACCATGTGTTATTATGCATTACAAACCGAGAGATATATATGCAAGAAAATCAAGACATCATGTGACTTAATTTAATATGCTGGTACTACAAACGTTATATAATGAGTATACTCGAACTTTTAAGCTCCCTATATCTATTCAGTCTATCTTAAACAACTGTTACACATGACCACATAAATGAGAAAAAGATAAATGATATCCCAATATACATATTTTGTGCTGAACTAGCACTCATCAGTTGGTCCAGATCACCATCTCCCCCACATATATGCAATCAGTGCTCAGTTTATATTAAGATAGCAAATTTTTAAACTATAATGGATAAAGTTTCAATCTACTCCACTTTCCAACTGTTCCGTAATCCATTTCATTGAAAATTCGAGAATGGAATGCTCAAAGCCCTTGTTGATTCCAATATTATTGTCATACCCATGTTGACCTTAAGTCAATCTGACCTCTCACTTATAGGACCTTAATATGTACATTTAATTATGGGCAGAATACAGAATAAACATGAAATATTTAAATATATGTATATTGTCTTTAATAAACTTAATGTAATTATAAGGAATTTGAACTCGAACTTTCAAGCATCCTACATCAATCCAATCTATCTTATACAACTGATACATATGACCACATATATGTGAAAAGAAAAAGGATCTCCAATATAATATTTTGGGCTGAACCACCACTCATCAATTGGTCCAAATCACCAGCTTCCACACACATATATAATCAGTGCTCAGTTTATATTAAGATAGCAATTCTTTAAAACATTTAAATGACAGGCTTCATTCTTCCCCACTCTCCAACTGTTCAACCATCCACTTCATTGAAAATCCAAGGATGGAATACTCAAAGTGCTTGTTGATGACAATATTCCACCCACAGATTGTCCATGGAACAGATGGCTGAACAGTTGGAGAGTGGAGACGATTGAAGTTTGTCCATTAAAAATTTGCTATTTTAATATAAACTGAGCACTGATAGTGATCTGGACCAATTGATGAGTGCTGATTCAGCAAATGTATATTGGAGATCATTATCTTTTTCATATGTATGTGATCATGGGTATCAGTTATATAAGATAGATTGGATAGATTAAGTTTAGTATAGACAACATACATATATTTAAATATTACATATTCAGCCTGTACTCTGCCCATCCCTCTTCTGTATAATTAAATTGGCATATTAAGATTCTATGCATGAGAAGTCAGATTGACTTAAGTTCAGCATGGGTATGACAATAATATTGTCATCAGCATAAGTTTTGAGTATTCCATCCTAGGATTTTCCATGAAATGGATGGCTGAACAGTAGGAGAGTGAAGCAGATTAAAGCTTATCCATTAAAGTTTAAAGATTTGATATCTTAATATAAACTGAGTACTTATTGTTTGTATGATGGTATCTGGACCAACTGATGAGTGGTGGTTCAGCATGAAATATGTATATTGGAGAACATTTATATTTTTCACATGTATGTCGTCATATGTATCAGTTATGTAAGATAGATTGGATAGATGTAGGAAACTTGAGGCAATTACATTAATCTAGTATAGACAATATGCATATATTTAAATATTACAAAGATATCAAGTCATATGTCACATGACCTAATTTAAATATAATATAAATAAGAAAATACAAAGAGTGATTAAAAATAAATGAAACCATACGCGATGTGAAATAAAGTATCTAATGCAGAGGTTCCCAATTTTTTTGGTCCCTGTATTCTCTTGGCTTTTAGGAAATCATTATTATAAAAAGTACATAATAATTAAGTTTTATAAAGACTGTATTTGTCCTTTTTGGTCCCCATACTTCTTTGGCTTTTAGTACATTATCCATTACTCCTATTTATTATAATAAGAAATAAGTAGTAGTTAAGTTTTTATAAAAGTTTTATTTGGAAAATAAATCTTAACTAGGAATTTTGAGTTATTGGGCCTTGAGGTGAGAAAAAAAGTCCATGAAACCTCACTAAAAGAGACCTGAAATATTGCTGGTGTAACTGACAGATGATGACAACATAAAACAGCCTGGAAATGTTGATAACATAACTATTTTTCATCTATTTGCTGTACTATGTGGACAAGCTTCTCTTACTCCTTGAAGATATGGTGTCACATGTTGGGAATCCCTGCTTTAATGGTATAAACCACAGAGATTCAATGAATATGTGATCAATTATTATTAAAAAGTGAAAGAAAAAGTAAAAAAAAAAATTATTAGGGACCAGCACTGCATTTCAGATGAAAACTGCTTGCAGACAGCATTAATTAATTGAGTCAACATTAAACAGGGAAGGGGTTCATTAAATTATAAGACGAGGTGTTAATAAAGTACTTTTTTAAAAGTATTACATAATAAAAAAGAAATCTAAATGATTGGGATTTTTAAAAAAATAAAAGATACTTATGGAAATCAACAAAGATAAAACTAATTTTGTATTAATTAACAATAAACAGTTATCTTACAATTATCAGATTTTCAAGGAACTACCCTTATCCATGTAAAAAGTTCTGAAGAAGATTTCTGGGACAATTGAAACTGTAAACTGTGAAAGAGGATGGTAAATAAAGCATTGTGTAACAATAGTAAAGTGCATGGATGATTTAGTATTATATGGTATAATATTAAATATTATTAGCAACTGTATGTTGATAAATACTTTAAAAAGATCTCCATTAATATAAATTTTTACCTCTTTCAATATAGAAATTAGATAAAATTGGACCATATTTTGTCTTTTTAAAGAACCAGGATGGATGCAAGAAAATAAGTATTATTTATAATTTTGTTAAAATGAATCATTCCTATCTGATTTGTTAATTATAATTATGTTTGTTTATTGGAGTTACTTCCCCCCAAAAATGATAGAATTTATTTGTGAGCTTATTAAAATTATTAGAATTTAAATCTTAAGTGTTATTTGAAACTGTCAGGTGGTTTCATTAATATTCGAGAAGATTGCTGTTAATATCAAGTTTCAATCTCTTCGGATGTCAATAAGTGATTTATTTACTATTTGCAATTTGATAGTTGGAATAAAGTTGAACCACATTTTAAATGTAAGTAATAAAATTAGCTTTAATACAAAAAAAATGAACATCTTTTACTGGTTTTCTAAAATGATTCTATTGGAGGCTGACTTATGAATTATTATTATGGTGGATGCATCTGAATTCATTCCTCCATTAAAATGAAACTATATTCTTAGAACTACATATTCAATAACCACTATTTATTTACAGGCTTATTAAAATTATTAGACATAACTCACATTTCAGCAATGCTTAAAATTAACCAATAGAACACCAGCAATCTGTTGTCAAGGCAGCACAGATAAAAAATGGAATTTCCCCTCAAACCAATGCAATGCTTAAGATTAACCAGCAATCTGTTGCCAAGGCAACACTCAGATAATAAATGAAAATTTCCCCAAACCAATGCTTAAAATTAGCCAATAGAATGCCAGCAATCTAGTGTCAAGGCAATACTTAAATAATAAATGAAATTTCCTCCCAAACCAATGCTTAAGATTAACCAGTAGAATAACAGCAATCTGTTGTCAGGGCAACACTCAGATAATAAATGAAAATTTCCCCAACCCAATGCTTAAAATTAGCCAATAGAATATCAGCAACCTACTAGGAAGGCAACAGCAGATAATAGATGGAATTTCCCCCCAAACTAATGCTTAAGATTAACCAATAGAATAACAGCAATCTGTTGTCAAGGCAACACAGATAATAAATAACAGCAATCTGTTGTCAAGGCAACACAGATAATAAATAAAATTTTCCCCAACCCAATGCTTAAAATTAGTCAATAGAATATCAGCAATCTACTATGAAGGCAACAGCAGATAATAGATGGAATTTCCCCAAACTAATGCTTAACATTAACCAATAGAATAACAGCAATCTGTTGTCAGGGCAACACTCAGATAATAAATGAAAATTTCCCCAACCCAATGCTTAAAATTAGTCAATAGAATATCAGCAATCTACTATGAAGGCATCATGCAGATAATAAATGGAATCCTCCCCCCCCTCCCAAACAAATGCTTAAGATTAACCAATAGAATATCAGCAATCTACTGTTAAGGCAATATCCAAATCATGAATGAAAGTACACAAAACAATGCTTAAAATTAATCAATTAAAATCAGTAGTCTATTTTCAAGACAACACTTGGATAATGAATGGATTTTCATTGTTTTTATTTATAATCTGAGTGTTGCCATGACAACAGATTGTTGATATTCTATTGGTTCTTTTTTTTATCAATGTTATCCCTCAAGTCAACTATACTATATATGTATCCATAAAAAATAAATGATATTAAAAATTGGCTTGTGTAGTAGTATACATTTCTGTTTTAACAGAGCTTATTTTCTACTGCAATTGCAGAATGTTAAAAAAAAAACCTGTCAAACCCATTTTTTATTTTATAAAGTCATCAACAGCAACTACTCATAAACAAATATAACCACTTTGACTCCAAGAAAATAAGATAGAAACATCATAATGATAAACAACAATTAAGTCCATATATGGTTCATTATTCTGTACAATTATTTTATCTTCTTTGGCAACAAAATTTTATACTAACAGCTTCCGGTAATGTCCAGTAGCAAAAAAACTTACCATTCTGACTAATCTTATTACATATTTTGCTTTAATATAAATTTTCTACATTTAAAAATTAAAATAATTTTTAGAACAATTTCCATTTGTAAAAAATATATTTCTAGTGAATAATTCAAAATTTTGAAAATCTAATAAAAAATAATCTTAGGAGTCATATGTCTTTTAAGATATCTTTATTCGTATACTTTTAAAAGAATGGTTAGTGATGTGGAAGCTATTAAGTACATCTATAATAAAAAAAATATGCATACAGAGAAATTTGTATTATTTTCCCAATAATCTATTTAATGTTTTTTAGGTTTTTTTCCTCCATTTTATTTTTGTAGTTTGTTTTATGAGTTCTTAGTATTAATACTACTAATAATATATGATAAAAAAAAGCAAATATCTGGGACAATATTTTTGTTTAAATGATAATTGTAACTGTGATGTTGGATAAATCATAAATCTATACACTGTACAAGACTGCACCCAAAAGTAACTAGAATTTTATAATAAAAATTGTTTATTTAGTTTTAAATATTATAAATTTAATCTCTTTCAAATTACTATTCATTTTATGCAATATGACAATCTAAATGTGTTTTTCAGTTTTCAAAGTAGTCCAGAAACACATGCAAAATGATGGCTTTTAACACCTGTGGTGTGTCTTTTTTCACCATTTCTAACTCTACAAAAAAAAAAAAAAATGCACAAAGGGAAATTAAAAAAATATGGCTGATATATAAGCTGGTTCATGTGGAATTTAATTTAAAAGTGTTTCACATTCAAGGCTTTGAGAGATGATACTTTTCTGGGATGTAGCTTGCACTATTCTCTTTGTCACAGAATGGGACATTTATGTTTTACTGCATCATTTAAGTGTTTGATAACTTGTAGATAAAATGCCAAATCATTACCAATCAAATCTCAGAAAAAATGTTGTTTGCGTAAAAAAAAAATCAGTGTTGCTTTGACTTTGGACTTCACTTGCAATGCTTTTTAGGGATGTTGTGAATTTAGAATTTCTATTAAACCACTCAAAAACTTGGGTTTTATGAGATCAACTTGTTTGTAATCTGTTTCAAGCATTACAAGTGTTTTTCCTGCCATTTTCTGTAAACAACAATAACAAAAAAATTCACATTCTTCAAGCTTTTCAGTCATTATAAAAATCACCAAATATGTGAAATGCTCTTTACAAAAAAAATGTGTTATGTGACACCACAATTTTACATGGTGATGTCATTTAGCAGGAGGAGTCTTGCAATACAGCAGAAGCATATACTATAATAGGTGCACAAACCAGAGAGCGATTCCAATTATTTATGGGCACCCCCTCATATATAGTTCACCAAAATGACAACTTACTACCTAGCAGCAGAATCACTAAAATCACATGATCATCAATCTTTATGCTTACCCGAGCTGTTTACACATAGGCAAAACTCTTTATATAGTAGTGCCACTCAGTGAGGGATTTTATGCACAAACTTTTCTTGATCCATTGATTACTCTGGCTTCCACTGAGTGGCGCTACTGTATGGAGAGTTTTGCTTCTGTGCACCTAGCAGCAGTTAAATGAATTGAATAAGTTTTAATTAAAGAGATTTATATTAAATGAAAAATACAAACAAAATGGTGGAATCATAGACTTATTGTTTATTAATATTTAAAATGTAGTGTTCAATTAAATGTATTTTTTATGAAATGTGAGCTACTCTCAATCACCGAGGTTATGTATAAAATGGAATTTAATAAATAGATACAATTGACAGTTACGCATTTTAAATAAATGGTAACCAATAACCGGCTACTTTTAACGAAGATCAAATATTACAATTCTGTTCCCTAGCAACCTCAATCTCCTTTGGCAACAGCCAAGCATTTTAATTTGCAACGAATCATTTTTTTCTTTACAAATTAATATTAACAATTTAATTATCTTCTATTATAAATTCTGACTAAACATAGCTGATATCTTTTGTCAGTCATAGAAATACACAGAAGCTTTGTTTTTTTTTTATATAAACGGTCTCTAAGCCAACGTTTATATCATTTTAAAAATACTCTATAAATTTTAAAATACTCGATAAATAACCATGTCTAAAACGTTAGTAATTGTTTTATAATCGGGTTAAAACTCTTTTCTATTTCCCTAGGCTCGAACAATAACGAATCCCAATAATTTGGCTTTTTAACTTATTCGCTATTCACAGGTTCGATGCGACTGTGCCAATAATTTGCTGTGCCCCAACTTTGACTGGGAGACCAGCAAACAAATATGCAATAAACTCGACAGATAACAGCACATATATGTTTAGCAAGAACAATTTATTAACAATTAAAAAAAAGAATTACTATACGGATCTTTAACACAAATATAAAGTCTGCATTTGAGTGAGCCTAATTCACATATTAATTACTGAATGATGAATACTGTTTACACAATTAAGGAAAAGCTATTAATTAACTTTACCTTTGCTCCTATCAGGAACTTCATCATTAACAAAGTTTCACTAGTTATCAGAGATGTCCTATCAATTCAAAACACGATCAAACAAGGAACCTATGCATCTATCAGACTGTCCATCTTCTTGACCTTTACCTTATGGCTAACCAGATGCAAATTAATGTTTGGACATTCTAATAACATTCCACTTCAGATTTACATCAAGCTACTCACACAGGCTAAAGTCAGACTCAGCCTTTGCATCTCAACTGTTACACAGACACTTGGGGAAAAGATTGAGTTTCCAAATGAATAATCCATCATAAAATATTGATGGCTCCTAATTGAACTTAAAGACATAAATCTAAAATAAATAGTTGCCCTAATTTCATCATGCAACCTGCGCCAGGATTAAGCCTCGAAAAGGCCCAAAAATGAAATCATACTTCAACGAGAAATGGAACAACCTATGTCACATCAAAAAAAACTGCACAAGTAGTAAGCTATGGACACTGATAACTCTCAGCACAACCATAGATGGGCCTTGTTTTTTGGCTGATTTTATCTCAGCCACTCAGAGTGTCTATTGAATCTCTTCTCCACCTTTCAGAATACTGAACTCCTTTAAACTAAAGGTTGCTTTAGGATGTAATGCAAAAGATTTGGATAAAAAAATTATATCAGTATATTTGTACAAAAGATGGGTTGATTGTGTTAGGAGGATTGTTGAGTGTTATAGTGATAAGGAATGGGATAAAAGAATAGATTTATTAATAAAGAATAGAGAGATGGAGAACTATTATGGAGAGTAAAAAAGAGTTTAAATATATATAGAAATAAACAGAATATTAGCATCTGTTAATTGAAGGTAAATGCTTGAAAACAGAAAGGGCACATATAATGAAGTTATGGAAGAATAAATATGAAAAAAGTGATTATACAGAAAGTGGATTATTGTTTTTTATGCTGGGTTTGGGAAAAGATAAGGGGAATTTAGATATAAAGGCCATAGAGTTGACAAAGATTATGTTGTGGAAATGGGATGGAGCAGAATATGGGAAAACTTAGACTGGGGAATGTAAAATAAAGTAGCTAACAGGTTTCTCTGGGCATAATTGCTGACGGACTCATCACTGATTAAAGATTGTTGATCCGTATATTCAAGACTATGCAGTATGTGTGTGTTTTTTTAGTCTGTATGCTTTAAATACAATGTAAACCTTTTCAGTGTACAAAGAACACTTCATGTTTAAATAAAATATACTTTTTTTAAAAATTTTCTTTTACCTTCACTACCGTCTATAGGCTTTATAACACATCCTCTAAGAGATTCTTGAGGCGTTCAAAATAATAATAAGACCGAGACCTGTTAAAAGTACTAGTCAGCTTAGTGACCTACAGGAGCCAAGATCCTGGGAATGAGGTTCTCCGATGATGATCTGCTGCTCTACCATTCGTGGAACAGTGACTTCTTTTGTTTCCTTACCTTTTTCTGGAGCATTTTTACTTCCGCTTTGTTCTCTACAATGAAATTTCTCTTAGGAATTTATTACCATATACGATAAGGTTTTAGATCTTTACAATTAATTAGTGTTTTAGGAATTCATTTCCATATAAGGTAATTTATAAGGTCTATTCAATTAATTAATATATACATGAGACTATGTTTATTTTAACTTCGTTTAATTTGAATATTTCTTTTCAACGATTTATTTAGCAGCATTCGTAAGTTTAAAATATTATCTAATATTTTGCATTATAATCGGCTGATTATTGCTCGGGAATATCAGACGAAAGTCGAGAGCATCGGTATTGACGGGGCTAGACCGCGACCCAGTATTTTGAAATCCAGTATTTACTACTGAACCAAAGCACGCAAAATATTAAGGGTTTGAAGGCCAGGACAGTAATTACACACCTTGAAAGTGAGAAGATTGAAGCCTGTCCATTAAGTTTTTGAAGATTTGCTATCTTAATATAAGCTGAGCAGTGATTGTGTACATGGGTGGGAGATGGTGATCCGGACGAACCGGTAGGTGCTGGTTCAGCGTGAAATACATCTATTGGAGATTATTTATCTTTTTCACATGTGTATCAATTGTACAAGATGAAGTGAAAGACTAAAAGAAGCTTGAAAGTCTGGGTTCAAATCCCCTCTAAGTAACAAGGTAACATAGTTGTAACTAGATTAATTAGTGGCGTTGAATATAGGACAAGCAATACAAAGGCGCTTAATTTTTTTTTACTCTATAAATGTGTATGTGTGCGTTGGAAAGGTGCGCGTGTGTATTTATCTATATACATCAGATAGAAAACAAAAAGGCTATAGAATTAGGCGTGCATTTAAATAATATATGATAGCAGTAATATATATATCCTAAAGGTTTCACTTATTAATATTTCAGGTGGATGTCCGCTCTATCAGGAAACCAATTTTTTTTTTTCGTAATCATGTTAGAACGTTCCCTTTTCTCTATGCTCACAGCTAAAAAAAGTACAATAATAAAAATCAATAGAAATGCAATGACGTCAGAGATAATTCCACCTGGTTTTTATATTACAATAGTACAGAATTAAGCTTACATATATCTTTTATTTTAATCAAACTTAACTTCTTAATTATATTTTTTGCTTTCAATCAATATTTCAAATACCTCTCAACCCTCAATCCATTTATATGTTAGCTGCTGCCTTTAGGCAAATATGAAACAATCCTAGAAAGTAAAAAAAAATGATTAAATTACGAATATTAATAAATATAACGATAATGTGCATAAAAAACTGGACCAAAAAAAAAAAACGCACTTCGATAATCCTTTTATAATAAATTACAAATCTTTTTGTATCTACAAATAGGAAGATTCGTGTGGACAAAACGGAAAGAATATCTTTCTTTATAATCAGTTTTCTTTTGGTCTTATAATTTTTTTTTCTTGATTACAGCATTATCGTTTTATGCAGTGAATGTTATAAATTATTGTCCGATACAAGATGAACTTAACAAATACAACATAACAGTTCTAGTAGCGAAAGTATAAAAAAGAGAGGTAGGGGATAATAAAATTGGTCGATTCTTATTATCAAAACTAACATATATATATATTGAAATAATATTTTAAAAACCGGGCCAATTTAAAGAAGAAATATTATTCAGGAATGTGTGTGTGTGTGTATATACACAATTATTTTTTTCCAGCTTAAAAATAAGTCTACAATTATGTATTTTAGACAACTTTTCAAATAGACCACTGCAAAGCGATTCCTTTCCACCAACCCCTCAAATAGAAACAATGAAAGAGAAAATACCAGGTTTGTCAATTATTGATTGATGAGAGTTTGAGTAATTTTCCATCACCATCTAAAGAAAGATATCTATTTTCTGACCAATGGTAGACAGCTGACTAAAGATCAGCTATCCCTATACGCTATTTAAAGAAATATATCTATTTTCTGACCAATAGTAGATAGCTAACTAAAGATCAGCTACCCCTAAAAAAATTTCAAAACCGTTTGAAATTTTTCTTTTGGCCCGGGTTCGAATTTCAGGTACAGACATGGCAGGCAGTAAGGTTACGTCTGCAACCAGCGGCCTTTCCTTATATATTTATGTGAGTACAACATGTGTGTTTCAAAAATAACCATAAAATAAAAAAATAAACGATAGGGTTGTATTCAGAAAAACGGTGACACCAGAACGCCAGAAATCATAGGCTGATGTTTCACACGATACCTTTAGCTCTGAAGTTTGTAACTCTACTAGTAGCCCAAGGCAGAATAGCAATCAAGCTATTACTTTTATTGCGTTGATTTTTATGTTAATGTCTGTGTTTTCATTATTGCAGTAATAAAAACATTCTACATAAAATAAAATGGTTTTATTTAGTATCAAAAACAAAGAGAGTTTTCTTAACATGAAACCCGTGTAAGCGATAAGCCGTTGATACCTGGTGAATTCTAAAAATTATATATATATATACACACAGGACATACACTTGAAGAAATTAAAATCATGAGTAAAGAATTAAAGAAAACTAATTTAATACAAAATAGTTGAGAGTTGAAATGCTATGATACATTAAGTATCATCAAAAATGGAAATTCATCAAATCCATTATGCTATTCTTTATAATAAATAATAAAAATCATATATAACTGCTATATAAATATAAATATATTAATAATAATTATAAAAAGCCTGTTCTAGCACATGGTTTTATGCCCTTTTCAAATATTAACCATCTACTTTAATGTTAATCGTTTATTGCAGATAGAACACCATCTAGTGTTCTATAATATAAGTAAAATAACAATAAAATAAAACAGTAAATAGAATAAAATCTTCATATAGAGATCCCATATAACTTCAAAGATTTGACTATATCCCATAATATATGCAACTTAAAAATGTATAATATACGTATTATTTATTTTATATATTATTATGGTATATAGCCAATTCTTTAAAGTTATATTCAATCTCTATGAAGATTTTATTTTATTTTACTGATATTTTATTTTGTTATTGTTGTTATTTCATTTCCATTATAGAACACTAGATGGTGTTCTATCTGCAATAATTTTGTTGACATTAAACTAGATGATTAACATTTGAAAAGGACATGAAACCATGTGCTGAAAAGGCTTTTTATGTATAATTATTTTTAATATATATATATATGATTTTTTATTTATTTATTATAATTGGAAATTATAAATATGAAATTTAAAACAGCATCAGATTTGTAAGCTTTTGTAAAAAAAAAAAAAGCTATGATTATAAAAAAGTAATTTAATGATTTGTCTGAAAGTTATGAAGATGTTATTTTAATTAGACATTTTCCATCATCTAATATTAAGTGTTAAATGTCTTTAGAAAGGTTCAAACTTTACTTAAATTTCTCAAATATGTTCAACTGTTAATAAGAGCACTCAGTGTAATATATAACACAACCTTTCAAGTGATATTATCTTCTTCTCTTTTTCAGGTGTTATTTGGTGAAATCTGTGACAATACTAGCACTGAAAGTGAAACTTGAATTTAGATCCATGTGATGTTGAATTTAAGGGGCCACTCTAACCAATTAAGATATTCAGTCAAAGATAATAGTAGTCAATAGATATTTTGTATACTTATCTATGAGGATAATCCTGATTTCTCCACTTTTTCATAAGAGCAAAATTAATGAGTGAGTTGATGTAGTATTAGTCCCATACTGAATACTTCGTATAACCCTGACATTAGAAAAAAGTACCAGAAGAATCTTCATAAGTATATAAAATTCCCTTTAACTGTTAGCTTTGACAGAATAGCCTAGTTAGTTAGAGGGTCATCTTAAATTCAATATTCACAAATTTGAAAGTCCAGGTTTGATTATCATGTTAGTACTGTATCAGTAGTCAGGTTGCCAACATCTGAAGGAGAGCAGAGTATAGCACCAATTGAAACATTGGGATATAATCTAACTTGTATGCTATTCCCACCAGTTCAGTATATTTGAAAAGTTTTAAATTAAATTTAAATTTTTCTAAAGTCATTTAACAATTAATTTTAGATAATCAAAATTGTGCAAAATATAATCACTACTCATTAATCTAAGGGTTTATCCCAGGTCAGTTGAAGACCACATGGCATTGGAATACAGAAAGTGGCAATGCAAAACTGATCCATGTACCTTACATGGAAGGTCAGTGGCAGTTCATATAACATTTGAGTGAGTAGGTCTTCACAAGTTCTCTGACCATCACCAAGAGGCTGAATATGGAATTCCCTCATACTATAGAATGCTGGGCCAATGAAGTCCTTGCCTACATTTGACCATCCAAATTGATAACATACTATGCCATTGCCGTCAAAAGGAAGCCACTAGTATATAATGCTACCAGTAAACAATTAAAGCCTCTTTAATATGCTACTTTCTTTGCTTGCATAAATTATATATTAATCAATATATATATTTCTTTCCATATTATTTAGATGTCTTACTGCATTATTTACATATTTTCTTAATGCATGCTTAATTATTGTACATATTAAGGAAGATCAATTTTTATAATACTCGATCTTTCTTAAATTTTGCTAGTCTTACTGTTTAAGAATCATGCAGGTAAATTTAGTAAAATATTTCAATGATTAAAATTTTTGACATTATTTTTAAAAAAGTCCAGTAATTAAATAAAAACAAGATATTTAAAATCTCACTCTCTCTGATTCTAATTTGCTTTTTTATTTGCAATTTTAAAATTTAAAATCGGTTCTTTCAAAATATCATTTAGTCATTAACTCAATTATAATGGTTTATATATAACTTTTTTAAAATTAAAATTAAGATCGAGTGTTAAAAGAAACCTATTTTTTTGTTTTAGGAAGGGACAATTATACATGTTTACTATGTGTATATGATTTATAAACAACTTTCAGTATTAAACAGTTAAAAATAAATATTTATTTAAACTCAGTAATAAAAGAGTTAAAAATTAAATAAGAATTTCTGATAAACTTAAATAAAATAAAAGGTGATATTTTGTTTTAAAAAGAATAAAATATTATTTATTAACTTATTTTATTTTATTAAATGTATTAATAAAATTCAGTTAACCTTTTCTTCAACTTTAGTCATTAAGATCACGTGAATTTAAAAAAAAAGTAAAACAAAGTTACATAATTTTACTAATTAATTCCACATCTTAATTGACACTTTTTAAAATAGGTCATTATTTTTTTATGAGCATGGATGTTAATTAATGATATCTGTCAGTGGAGATATAAAAGATGAGGATTGTCGGTGTACAAATGCTTTTTTGTTTTCTTCTTCTGACTGACCACTGCTTTTGTTAATATCTTCAGTTGCACTGCAATCTTTTCATCTTTAAATAACAGTAATAATTTTCTTTAATTATTATTTTTTATTATCTAAGCATTAATTTACCAAAAGTTTATATTTTGTTAAATTAAAATGCAGTGCTAAACAACTTTTATAAGATATTTTGTTTTTATTGGCAGAATTCAATTTGAACTCTCTAAATTATTAATGTCATTCTTAGAAACAATAATTAGTTTATAATGACTCAATTTCATCAATTATACTTTGAAAAAAAATTGTGAAAGAAACCAGGTGATATTTTCTTTTATATTAATTTATAAAACTGTGCTGGATATTGCACTATTTTATTCTTGCTATTATGTTTCACCTTTAGGAGAAAGAAACTAAAGTTTTAAAAAAAAGACTGTTAAAAATTTGATTTGAAAATAAACAGCAATATTAATTATTATTACCAGTTATTAATGTTAAAATGCTAAATTTACATTAACTTCAATAAATATTTGAAAAGACATTCAAAATAAAATACAGGAGAACTTTTAGATATGCTTTGCTTTCTCTGTATTGTGCTAAGAAAAGGAAAATACTTAAGAGAAAATTGAACCAAAAAAATTAAAAAAAAAAGATTTATAGAGGAAATATAGTTTGCAGATATAACAATGGACATTTAATAAATGCATTGTGTTAAATTGCAAACTGTCAAACTTAAGTGTAATTTTAAAAGAATTACTGAAAATGATACCTCTAAGTGAATTTTAACAAAATTAAAAACTGTTTTTTTAAGTGTTCATTTTTACCCAAGAAGGAAAAAGAAAAGAATTGTTTTTTTCCAATGGAACTGTGGACACAAAATCAAATGGACAAACTTTTATTATTGTTATGTGCTACTAAATGAAAATTCTCAAACAAGCTAGCTTACATTTAACCAATTTCTTTAAAAAAATGGATCCAAACTTTTGTTTATTTAGAATAGAACTTTTGCTAATGTTTATTATTTATCTCTTACTTTTGGAAAGTCATATTTGCTATTATTTTATATAAAAGAAAATATATTTGATTAGTATAGATGCTTCATTCTACAGATAATCCACCAAGGAGGGACATCGTGCCCTCAACAAACTCTTTAATGGATTTATAATAGAATGTGTAGGTATTCCTACAACATGCAAGGTACAATTCATATATCATTAAGCATCACATGATCACTATCTCTTATACTAGTACATAATTGTTTATAAACAAGGCAAAACTCTCCATACAGTAATGTCACCCTGTGCCAACCAGGAAATCGATGGATTGGGGATATTGGATGAGTAGGCATTAGATAGGGATTTTATGCACAAGCCTTCTGGCATCCATTGATTACTCTGGTTGGCACAGGGTGGCACTACTGTATGGAGAGTTTTGCCTTGTTTATAAAATTCATATAGTTTATATTCATTGGTTTAAGATAAATTTGCCTTTTATTCAAGTAGAGATATTTATCTCTGACATTTTTTAATAGTGTTTATGAGTGTTCCATTTACTTATGGGAAAACAGCCAATGTATGTTTATCAGAAGTTCACAATAATTTCATAATTATTATGATATAATAATTTATGGTTAAACTTTAATATAACTGTTTATTAATCATATATTTAGTAATATTTACTTTGCTATTGTGTCCACTTTATCTTTATGAATTTTTATTCTGTTCATTGCATGTGTGTGTGTATTCCTTATTTAATGCAGAATTTTTATTGTGTTATTTTAAATATTTTTAGTCATTTGACTGTTAGTAAATTTGTTGGTTTCATATATTGCTTAATGTATGTAATTTTTAGCATGAATATTAAGCTATCTAGTTTATAAGTGATAATTTTGTTATCTTGCCATTGTTTAGTCTAGGATTAAGTCTCTGAGCATTAGACTTTATTAGATGTTGCTTTGCTTATTGTGCCTTGCGGGATGGAATGTGCTCTCCCATTGTCCACATTTATATTCCATGAGAGGATAGGTTTATATTCTAAGATTACTTTCATATGTTGCTAAAGTAGCTAGATTCCATGAGAGGGTAATTTTATGGTGTGTATTCCATTTTTTTCTTATGTGTTGATACCTTGCCCGCACATGTATTTTTACTTAAGATATAGGTGTTGGAATCCACTATACTGTTTTATTCATGTAGTTTTGCTCTGAGTTGCCTGTCTTTATTAATTTATCCCTCATGCTGTTATTAAATATTTCCACCATGAAAGGTGAAGTTATTTGTGCTTTTAAGAATGATATGGCAATGATAGAAAAGATATTGAAGTACTTAGTTCTTCAGGGTATACTTGGTTATTTGTAAAGATTTGTCAAGTGAAACAGTGTCTGTATTATGTTGCTATGCTTTGCCAGTAGTTTACAAGTAAACCAACAATGTATTAATAATTTTTAATGCTTAATTAGTGCATAGCATAATATGAAATGCACATACACAATGCTGTTTCTCATCACTATCTGGGAGTAATTCATCAATGGATTAGTAAGACCCTTTAAGGTAAAATATTTCATCATTATGTGGAAATAAGTCAAATATATAATATGTTAGTACATGGCTTCTGATGAAGGTTTTATACATTTTATTTTATTCAAAAAATAAAATAGTGCTAGACAATAATTATCTTATTTGTCTGGATATGGCAATCATCTTTATCATACAAGTTTACTAGTTCAAACTCAGCCATAGAGTAGTTCATATTAAAGTTATTTAATCTGTAATGTGTTAATATTGTTAATAAAGGTATTATGATTTGTTACCTGACAAAAGGATATATTTCATAAATTGTATTGCTTAACTTTTAGTTTAAGCTATATATATATATTTTTATTAAACATTAATGGGATGATTTAATTAGAATAGATAACAAATAAATTAGCTAAATATTGAAACTGTTTACCTTAAATAAATGTATTCTTAATAACTCATGCAAATGTTTTAAAACTCTAATAGATAATTTGTTAGTGAAGCAATTCTGTATTATCTATTGTGACATCCTACTAAAAATTTAACAGCGCCTATGTTTGGCAAATAACTTTCGAAATGATATTGTAAATATTTTTTTTTTCTAGTATCTTAATAAATGTATTTGTTGTTATTTAAATCAAGTTTTTGTTTTTCTATATGTGATTTCTTGTGTCCTAAATTCTTAATTATAACAGAAATCTTGGAGAATCAGATATCAATTCTCATGCAGATCCAAAATCTCAATGCCAAAAAAATGAAAATTCCATAAATGTTTTAATTTCAAGGCTGGGATTGTAATTAAAAAAAATGAATATTTATTTAATCTTGTTTGGGATTACTTAATCCATTTTTCAGACTGCATATTATTTTATTTATCTTATTAATAAAAAGTACAATAATTAAACTTATTTCTTTTAATTGTGTTGTTAATGAGGTAGTAGAAAGATATAAAATGTACCCTTTTGTTCTATTATTTCCAGTGACATCCTGGGTAAAAAACTATGATTTTCCTAAATTTTATATATATTTGTTTTATGTAAGTGTTAAACAGATTAAACACTTCTTTATGTAGTAGTAGTAGTAGTAATAATAATAATAATAATAATAATAATAATAATAAATCAGCATTTATTTTTTATAGTGTCTGTATACAATTGTAATCACTTTCATATCGGCTTTTTCAAACCAAATTGTGCAAACGCTTTTTGCGAGTGTTAAATAATAAATGAATACCCTCTGACCCCTACAAGATATAGAATTTATGCAGCAATAAAAGGAATCCTCTTATTACTACGACTCAAATATTTATATATGAATAAATCTGAAGTACTGGCACAGAAGGTGTGACTATAGAACAGTCACTTTGAATTACTATATATAACTTATGAATGAATGATGCCGATGAAATTTACTAGAATTTACTGAACGTCATTCCAACTGAAAAAGCCGATATGAATGTGACTACAATTGTATACAGACGCTATAAAAATAAATGTTGATTTATATATATGATTAATTTCAGTTGGAATGACGTTCAGTAAATTCTAGTAAATTTCATCGGCGTCATTCATTCATAAGTTATATATAGTAATTCAAAGTGACTGTTCTATAGTCGCACCTTCTGTGCCAGTACTTCAGATTTGCTCTTATATAAATATTTGAGTCGTAGTAATAAGAGGATTCCTTTTATTGCTGCATAAATTCTATATCTTGTATGGGTCAGAGGGTATTCATTTATTATTTAACACTTGCAAAAAGTGTTTGCACAATTTGGTTTGAAAAAGCCTGATATGAATGTAATAATAATAATAATAATAATAATAATAATAATATTAATAATTTTATTTATTTATTTATCAAACAATACATATAAAAAGAAAAGAGAAATACTCCAAACAAGATAAACTTGTGCTTGGAGTCTTTTTTAAATTATTAATTACAAACCAAAAACAAAAACACCAACAAAAATAACAACAATAATAATAAAATACATTACTATACTATAAATACTAAAACAAGTAAACCAAAAACAAATAATATAAGAATAAATACAACCAAATATATATATACACATACATATTAAACAAAAATATATATATATATACATACACATTAATTAATCAATATATTACACATGAGACAATAATCAAAATTTTAAATATTTTTTAAAAATATAAAAAGATAAATTATTAACATCAATTGAACAGTCAGTAACAAAAGAATTGAAGAGCCTGAGTCCATTGTAACTAAATTGCCTGCGACTGCTTTCGAAAGAAAAATCTGGAACCACTAGTGGAAATTTGTTAGCCAAGCGGGTATTTATAATTGATACTTTACGACACAGTAAAAAGCGACGATGATATATATCAATGATAATTCTAAACTTATATAGTTTAGAAACAGATAACACACCAGAATTGACATACATATTTCGCACAGAGGTCAATTTATGTCTACCAAAAATAATGCGCATTGTATAATTTTGAAAAGTATGTAATTGAGATAGTGAGTAATCAGTAGAGCTACCCCAAATATTGTAACATAATATACTCTGATAACAAGCAAAATATATAGTCATCAAAGTAGATCTAGGTATGAATTTCACCAGATAATAAAATAAATAATTAATTTTACGTAATGGAGAACATAAGTAGACAATGTGCTTAGACCAAGATAACCTTGAATCAATATAGATGCCTAAATAGCAATAATTGTCAACAAAATTAATGTTACAACATGTACAAATACTTTTTGAATGAACATTATACTGATCACAAATCCTAATACTAATTGAATGGGTGCAGTGTTTATAAGAGAACAGAATACCTCTGGTTTTATTACAATTAACAGTTAAATAATTTATTCATAAGCCAGTTACTTATTAATTCTAGATCTTTATTAATCAATTGCTCCAGAATACTATATGAAACAGCATCACAAGACAAAGCAATATCATCAGCAAACTCATAAATCTTAAATAATAATAATAATAATAATAATAATAATAATAATAATAATAATAATAATAATAATAATAATAATAATAATAATAATAATAATAATAATAATAATAATAATAATAATAATAATAATAATAATAAGTGAAAATGATATAATGGAGAAAATGAGAACTATCAGCAATACTTGTCACCCAGGTGGCCATGGGATACCACTGTTCATTTTAAAGCATTTAAGTTTTTTTTACAGATAAGTACCTCAAGGATTTAACAAACCATCTTGCTCAAGAAATTAAACCAACCACAGGGATATGTCCCATGACAATAGTGCCATATAATAAAAAAAAGAAAGGCATACCAATGCCAAATGAGCTTAGACCAATATCTATGGGCCCACTTCCTATTAGAATATTGGAAAAAATTATAAAAGATAAGATTGAGCCCTATATTTTACCTACCATCAGTGAATCACAATTTGCAAAGAAGTCATCATCAACAGTGCAAGCAGCATTGTTATTCAAGACCATGATGATAGCCACTAGGGTGAGGAAGAAATACAGCACAGTGGTGGTGCAGATAGATATTGCTTCAGTTTTCGATTCAGTGAGAATCCCTGTGCTACTGGATATGCTCAAGCAGACTAAAATACCCAAAGCTCTACTATATTTGACTGCAAACTTGATACTGAGCAGAGAACTTTATGTTACTACGAATGGCAGAAATTCACCCTCATTCACCCCAACACAATCACTATCCCAGGGGTCTCCTCTGAGTGCATTAATGTTTATTTATTATATCAATCCACTTATTGAAAAATCAATAGCACATTCATTGGAGTTCAAATACCTGATACAACACAGAAGATTGCATGTCTCACATACATGGACAATATCACAGTCTTCTTGACATCCAAGAAGCAAATACCACAGCTTCAGGCAGTGCTTGAACAATTCTCAAAACAATATGGAATGAGAATAAACCTAGAAAAGACTACAGTCTGGACTCTACTCACTGAAAGGCCATGAGGGCCAATGTATCAAGCAAAACCTACTCCATTTTTAGGCTTTCCTTTTTTTCTAGGAGCCACTGGAATGAGATGTCAGATCCAAGCCAAGCTCAAAGAATAAGTCAAAAGCATTGCTGAATCACTCTCAAAGGCATATATGCAAAGGTGAAACTGATTAACAAACTTATAATAACCAAGATAACATATTATATGCCTGTAGTTGAATTTTCAAAAAAATTTATGGCATCCATTAATTCCATATGTTGCAAACTTATCTGGGAAAAAAGACGGTGGCAATTTCAATGACAAAACTCAATCGCCCTCTTACAGAAAATGGACTGGGGTTGCATAGCTTACATACATTTCAAACATTCAAAACAAGGAATGCTATAATTGCTATACTCACTCAATTTCCTAAATTAAGACACTTAGAGCAGATAACACCTACAGATAGGCCTCCTCCAAAAGAATGTTTTTTTGCAGTCAACATCTACCAATGCAGGAGAGAAAGAACAATCCCGGATCAATTTGAGCAAAAGTATAAATATTGGGAAATATATAAGTTTATACATCAAAATATTCTCAATGAGGAGATCCCATCAATACTAGAAATAGGAAACAAATATCTGATCAAGCAATACAAAAGATGGCAACTAGAACCTAAGTTCCTAGATTTTATAATCAAAATGAGTTGAATGCTTTACCTACTAAATATTTTTTTACATCACAGAAGAATATACAGGTCAGTTGATCCTTTCTGTGGCCTTTGCCATATAGCTGAGGAGACTTTACAGCATATAATTTTCAACTGCAAAGCCATGGAGCAGACAAGATGCATTCTGCAGGGGAAATATAGAAAACAAAACACTACAATAAAACAAATTATGTCAATTTACAAAGGTAGGTCTGTACCAGCCATAAGGGCCTCAATGTTTGTCTTATATGCACTTTGGTGCGTTAGGTGTGCATTTGTATTGGCTAATAACCCTAGAAGGCATTCAGCCACATTTGAGAATAAGTTAATTAAAATTCAAGTTAGAGACAAACAGATCACCAGCCTGGATATTTATGCAGCTACTTGGTCCCTGCTCAGACAAACAGCAAAGTTATAAATAATGGACAATTCAGTATATGTAGACAAGAACTATGTGTTAAGCTCATGTAAATTCAGAAAGAACTCTATCAAAATGACAATATAAATGTTAAAATTTATAATCAACTTGTAGCAGTTAATTTACTATGTAACCATTAATATTGTATTCTTTTGAGACAATAAAGGCCTTTTGAAACATAATAATAATAATAATAATAATAATAATAATAATAATAATAATAATAATAATAATAATAATAATAATAATAATAATAATAATAATAATAATAATAATAATAATAATAATAATAATAATAATAATAATAATAATAATAATAATAATAATAATAATAATAATAATAATAATAATAATAATAATAATAATAATAATAATAATAATAATAGGATACATTAGCTTATAAGAGAAGTACATGTTTCCTATAGTCTACCAGGATGCCAGTCATTTATTTAGCAACACGATACAACAGTATAATTTCCAAAGTTAACAAGAACACTGAGATCATTATTTATTATTTCATTAATTATTAATACATTTATCTATATCATAATTATGGTGATGGCAAAAGAAATTCATTATTATATATTGTACTATATGAGAGGTCTCTTCCATTTCACTCTACAAGAGTAGAGTAGATCAGATCATGTCAATAAATAATTATTTGGTGATAAATATTTATTATATAAAATATTAAAGCAAAGACATTTAGACTCTATTAGATGTTACTTTAAGTGCAAAATATTTATTGCTCAGTGAATGTATTTTGATGGGGGGGAAATGTATGTTTTAAAAGTGTTGCATAGGAATGAGTGAAGTTTATCCTCTTCCTAGTTTATTTATTTACTTTATAGTTATGAATTTATTATTACTTTGAAATTTCATTATATTTTAATGCATGTCTCTGTAGTAAAAGAATGGAAGATAACTAACCGACCATTGAGCTTAACCGAATATATTATTAGGTTTCATAATATTAGGAGTCTCACGTACATTCATATATATATATATATATAAATAAAATGTCCATTAATTAAAACAAAATTGTAATTTTAATGGCAGTTGAGGCAGGTTCAAGAAATTAACTGAAAGTACTTCTGTGAATTTAAGGATTGTTTATAATAGTTTGTTACCATTATTATTGTTATTTTTATTGTAATTTCATATATATATATATTGTAACAGGATATATATATATGCGTTACATTTAATTTCTAATACGTAATGTTTTTGTAAATATCTAATACTGAATTAAAAGCACAAATGTTCAAAATGCACAAATAACGAATTATTAATTTATTAATATGTTTGATTTAAATATTAAAATAAAATAAGCTTTAAAAAAATTATAGAATCAAAACAAAAATTCTAATATTTAAATAGAATATAATAAAAAACCTTTTGATTTTAAAAATAACGAAGATAGTTTTTAATCTTAAAAATAAAATTACAAACAGATCCTTGGGGCAAAATGACCATTGAAAAGAGATTACGAAAGAGATAAGAGTCGAGAAATAGAAAAAGACTTGCTTTTCCTGCCCAGATATAGAGACACAGATCTCAGTAGAAAACCCAAAATCTACTCAGTGACAAACCCAAAACCTACTTGGCGACAAACTCAATAAACCAATGAAATACAGATATGGAATATGTTTGATCGATCTGTGCATTCTAGAGATAAGGTACCTGAGGACTATAAAAAGAAAAATCCAGAGGAAATAGTTAATTGGAAAATTAGAAAATTAATGTTTTAATTCAATTGTATTTGCTGAAAGTAGAAATAAAAATTTAAAAAGCTATTATCACCGTCACCCAAGATGTAATCAGCTTCATTATGCTTTCTTCGGTACAGCCGCCAGAGGCAGCTTTCATCTCCATGGATCCCGTCTTCAGAAAACCAGCATAAATGCTTCATACATCATCATCGTCCACAAGAAGTGGCCCTTGCATAATTAGATCCTTGTCACGTAGGAACGAACATGAAAAAAAGGAGGTATAGATTTATAAATGATAAAATGAAATATAAACTCTTAAATTTAAAATCTTGGAACTTTATCTGTCTTTAAAATGAATAATAGACTTTCTCTCTCAAGCAAACCTGAACTTTATTTTTATAAACTATGAAATTTTAAGTCTTAGCTAAAGTTTTAAATGTAATCTCTTAAAATATGTATTGTTGTTCTTTTATTTATTCATGCTTAATATCTGTTTGTAATAGGGTAGGGGTTTGCAATTGCAAACTTAAATTTAAAGATAAAAACACTTACCATTATTTGTGCATTATTGAATTTAAAAGAAAAGGAAATTAGGGTGAATAATATTTGTAGTAAAGAAAAAAAAGTTAATATAAATGTTATCTTAAAATGATTTTTAAAATCTTAAACTAAAGATTTTTTTTAAGAATTAAATTAATAAAATTATTTAAATGTTAGTTGAGTGTAGATGGCTGCTAGACTCGTTTAAATATATGTTAGTTTTAAAAAGGATTTGATTTTGGACTATTTGTTTCGTAGTTGTGTCAATGCTGGTGGAGAGATATATGGACTTTATATCAATGTAATGTGAAGTGTGCTAGCACCTAGGGTGATGAGTCCAACTGAATGCATGACCCCAAAGAGGTAGGTAGTCATATCGTTGAAATGGACGCAGACATATTTCCTGCACCATTGACCCCTTCTAGCTCTATGGAGAGATTATAAGTTGGCAGATAGACCGCTCTCCCCAATACATAGTACTTTTTTAAAAAAAATTATATACATGATTCCTTAGTCAGACAGATGCACATTCCTGTACTGATGAAGGTCATGTTTCTTCCAATAATATCATGCTGTGCAGATGCACATTTCTGTCAGCGTGATTCTATGCTAACATGTTCACATTGCATTGGTTACTGATATATATCTGGAAGTGAGCATTGGTGTGGCTGCAGACTTTTAGCCTGGAGTCAAATGTTTGAAAGTTCTTTTTTTAAGTGCATCGTCTGGGTAGCTCATCTATACTCAACATTCTAAAATTTAAAATTAAAGTTAAAACAAATAAAAATAATAGTAAATAATAATGAAACAGAATAAAACATAAATTTCTTCTTGCGTTATAAATTTTTTTTTAAAAGTTTATGTTGTCATTTACTTATATACGGGAATAAAACTTTTTGTGTTATTAGTACTGACAGTGATTGTTTTTATTATTCTTTATTAAAAGAAATATATTTAATAAATGTTTTAAACCTCTGCTACTTCATGAGCTAGTGACTTGGGCTGACGGTCATGATCTTAACAGCATGTATCTGCCTACTCTATAAATTTTCTAGGTTCAAATGCCTAGTGGTGCCCTGTACAGCAGATTATGGTAAGACTGAAAATTTCACTTCATTTCCCGACCGTTATAATATATATATATCATTTAGCTTCATATTTATACTTATTTATTTCACTGGTTAGAATACATATTTAAAAAAACTATAAAACATTAATTTAAGTAATTCAAATCTGATGAAAATATGTGTAAGATAAATTTAAATATCTCAACCTGTGGATTATGTGGAAATCATACTCTTATAACTAGGTAATACTTTTTTAATTGATGTGTTACCAGTTCTTACTTGTGAATCCAAGACTTGGACACTAAACAGAAGAGCAATACAGAGACTTCAACCACTCATTGAAGTATTTACAGATGTATGCTAAGAGTAACAAGAAGAGATAGCAAGATGAAATATATGGAAGAGAAAATAAACTTGTGTTATTGACACCACTGAGAGAATTAAAAGACTAAAAGGGAGTTGGTCTGGACATATTGCTAAAAGAGATGATAATAAATGGCAGTTGAAATGTTAAACTGGATTCCCAATAGATTTTAAATGACCTAGACAGAGACTATGCTTGAGATGGAGGAAATAAAGAATAGGCTGGGATGATGTAGAGAAAAGACACTAGACATCAGAGAAGAGGGATTGAACTTGGAGAGACATTCATCCTACAGTGGATTGATAGTGATTGAAAATGATGATGGCATAAATACTAAAGTAAGCAGTTGATTTTATATTTTGAGATAATGCCTTAATGCCAAGAGCAGATGATAGTAGATAACAATGAACTAAAAATAAAGTATATAGTTTTGGCTTGGGGCATTTTGGATTTGCCAAATCAAGTTTGGGAATAAGTAACTTTTTAATATAAGGAGTGACCATTTATGCTGGTTCTATTGGTTCTAATTAATTGGTCCTTCAAACTTGAGTTAACTTAATTAGATTTTTTGAGTTCTAAAGTTCTGCTAACTTTAAAGTTGGAGTTAAGTTTATCAGATCATAATGGGTTTAGAGTCAGGTGTCTCTGGGTTCTTTTGAACTAGATAATAATCTTAAACATATACAATATTATATATAAAAACCAAATAAGGTAAATTTCTAATACCCATTCCAAACGTTTTTGTCAATGTGATTTTGGTAAACAAATTTGGATTTGCTGCTTATAAACATATATTGGTCAGTGTGATAAGAATAACCAAATAATTTACCAACTGAGAGTTTATTAAAAGTTTAAGTACTAAAATTAACAGTTACTCTCTATTCCATCAACCTTAAACTCTAGGGCCATTATTTTCAATAGGGTACAAAGTCATCTACCAAAGCAGTTAGCTGTTCATTGCCAAAGGCAAGAGCAGCTAATAAATCCTTGGCTGCATTTAGATTGCTATTTGATTACATTTTATTCAGTTACCATTAAAGATTGTGATGAATTGAGATAACAAGAACTTGGAAGAATTGTCTTCTATTAAATGGGATATTACTGAAGGTTTTGGAGATGGAAGAAAAGATGAAGAGGCAGTGGCCGTATGCTTTAATATAAAGTCATACATTTTGGAAGCAGAAGTGAAATGGTATTTATTATAAATAAAACATGAAAAATAGCATTATGGAGAAATTTAAACAAAATGGTGAAATTATTCATTAGAAAATACCAAATACAGAGAATTTCAGTTTAGACCCAACAAGTGTCATTGTGATAAACAATAAGAATTTCAGACATTAGATGCAGAATGAACATTTCTCCAAGTTTAATACCGTTTCTCTGATTTATGACTCTCTTTTTCACATCACATTAACAAACTTTCTTATTTCATTCACCCATCTTACATGTAATCAATTTCCAAATGCATTACAATCTTTTGAAATATGGTTTAAGCTTTACATGTCCATCTCATATAATCTCTTCTAGATATATGTTAAGTCCAGCTCTTTTTCAATCCTTTAATTTTTTCCCTGATGTGAATACTTTGCTTTCTCATACACATGTTATACTGTTGATGCTTTCTAGCAACTTTCAACATACATTTTTGCATACTTTATTGATGGGCCAAAGTCTGTTTCCCTTTTTAGGTATCAAAGTCTTAGATCTATATGAAAGATATAGTAAACATATGTAAGTCATTAATGTCAATTTTTATTTCCAGTTTTAGTGAAAAGTCATGGAATATGGCTTTTGAAAATTTACACTCAAATCTTAATGTCTCACTTTTATATAATTCTTAGAATATTTTCTCAAGTTTTGAAGAATTATTTATACAAGAATTCACATGATGATTTAATTAAGATCAATTTGTTTTAATCTAAGTGTTCCCTCATTTTAATCCATAACATATATCCTGAAACACTGCATAAGAAGTTGAACCAGAAGAATCTCTTCTCATAGACCTTTATCAATGTTAATCTTCTTAGTATCTCCATGTAGTTAATTCATTGTTGTTGTATTTTGATAAGTGTTCTTCCAATCATGGCAATATTCTGGATCTATATCTTGATGATCCAAAACATTAATCACCAAAATGCATATACAGTAAAATGTCTTTTCATAATCTAAAAATCCATAGCGTACATTTCATATGGATGTAAGTCATTTTGCTAAAACAACTTTTAAATCCAGCATTCTCTTTTTGTTAGTTAAAGTCCAAAGTTGACTTTAGATGAATTGTAATTATCTTGGTAAAGATTTTGTATAGGACTGATAGAAAATTGTTAGATCTGCAATTTCTAATATCTTTTTTATGACCTTTCTTAAATATCAATATTACTTCTGCATTCTTCTATCATCTGAAACATCTTTATCATTTAAACATTTGATACATAACATTGCCAATGCTGTTTTCAATGTTTCACTTGATTCTTTTAGATAGCAATTATAATTCCATATATTTCCTGGTTCTTTTCTTTTTTATAAGATTTATAAATGCATGTCTTTATCTAAAAAGCTAAGCAATTCAAATGTTTTATGTTCTTTATTATTACATAATTCTCTATAGAACTCTACGACATATTTCATAATGTCAGCTCTTCTTTTACTGTTGATCTCCATCTTTTCTTCTTATTGGAGAAATAATTTTTTTCTATTACCAAGATGTTGTCTTACAATTTTGAAACGTTTTGTTTCCTATAGCTTTTCTTGTCAGTTCACAATTATATTTTCTTAATTATTATTAATTCTTTTTTTTATCATTTTATTTGAAAAAACTCTAGATATTTAAGTTTTCTTAAAAAGTCATTAAAATGTATTTTTGAAAATAAATTGTTAAAATATTACAAAAGATAATGATTCATATTTATAGCAAACGAATAAGATGATAATTGATACTCTACTGAGATTTACTGCACTGAAACATAATATGCCCCCCCCCCCAGCAAATCATTAATACATTTTGAATTGATTATTGATCACTGGAATAAATAAATGAATAATCAAATGGGTTATTGCTTGAGAGTTTATCAGAAGATTGGTGCTGGAAAAGCCAGTTCCAAACCCAATCCAAGGATCTCACACCCCAGAGTTTTACCACCACCAAAACCACACAGGGCAAATATATATAATAATGCAGGGCAAAAAAGAAAAGTATCAAAACAGTTTTTACAATTGACATAGTTAACATTTAGAAACAGTTCAATGAATTTAAATATACTTATAAGTTACTTTTAAAATATTAAGAAACTTCAGCAACCACTAAAATAAACAGAAAAAGGCTGTAGTAAAAAAATGTGTGAATATAAATACAAATTTTCACCTATTTTAAACTCTTTAGCAAATTTTTTGACTGCCCTGCAATCCTCCTCAGAGTCACTCCTATTTACATGCACAGTCATATTGTATCTACAATAAAAACATTTAGAAGTTGCTCTGAGGAAGACCGCAGACCAGTTGAAACATCAGATTGTGTGTATATATCTACAATAATTTTTTTTTGCTAAAAATGTTTAAAATAGGAGGGGAAAATTTGTATTTCCATAAAATATTGAAATACAGGCATTCCTCATATACCTGGAGCTTAATTGTAATTATAGGGGATTTGAACTCAGACTTTCAAGCACCCTTTAACTACTATCCACACTATATCATACCACTGATGCACATAACCACACCCATGTAGAAAAGATAAATGATCACGAATACATGTATTTCATGCTGAACCATCACCCATCAGTTGGTCTAGATTATCATCACCCACCCATATATATATATATATATATATATATAATCGGTGCTCTGTTTATATTAAGATAGCAAATCTTCACACTTTAATGGACAAGCTTCAATTTATTCCAATCTTCAACTCTTCAGCCATCCATACTATTGAAAATCTGATGATGAAAACCCAAATCCCATGCTGATACCAATATTATTGCCATGCCCATTTTTACCTCAAGTCACTCTGAACTCTCACACATAGCATCTTATCTATTTAAATACATATAAAATGGATGAGCAGGATGCAGGCTTAAAGTGTAAACCTAGGCAGATTTGCACTTTATTATGCAGATATAGATGCATTGCTCTCAGATCCAAGGCTCCTCACTGATGAAAGCCACAAGCTGAAAATTAATCTGGGTATATTGGATGAATAAGCACTAGATGGGGATTTTATGCACAAACTTCTTGCATCTATTGATTACTCTAGCTTACACTTAGTCGCACTATGGTATGAAGAGTTTAGCCTCTATGGATTAGATGCTTATTGTAGCTGATGCAGTTGCTATAATCCCTGATAGTTCCAGGAACATGATCTGTGTGTTAGTTTCATATTGTTTTTTGGAGATGATTTCGATTATTAAATCTCTTTATTACTTTTAACTTTGTTAAACATTTATACTGCTTCACTAATTTACCACTTACTCCAAATATAATTTTTGTCTTAGTCTTTGAGTTTCCATTATGAATGAATTTCTTCAAAAATTGATTTATTGATATCTTTCTTTTACTGCCGACATAATTATAATAAAAATTATGAAACCATTATTATCATTTTTAATAATTATCGATCGACTGCAAGATGAATATCTCTCCAAGACTATTAATCCATTTTTTATATAGCCTCTCTAATCTATATCACCACACCAATCTTCATCATTTTATCCATCCATCTTACATGTGGATTTTTTCTAGGTCTCTTATAAACTTTTGAATTCCAGATTAAGACTTCAAATGAAATCTATTATTATCTTTTTTAATAACATGTCCATTCCAGTTCTATTTTAGTCTCTTATTTCTTTCAATGATATCTGTGATTGTTTGTGTTCTTAACTATCCATTTTATTTTTGATCCCTTTTTGCTTCTGTCAGCATCCATTTTTCATACTTCATTGAGTGGTCTGAAGGCTTTGTATTGTTCTTCTGTCAAATGCCCACATCTATTACAAATCTTTTTAAACACGTTAGCAGATTTTTTTTAAATATTAAATTATTTCTACTAAAACCACTCCATCCAATTTTAATTTTTTGATTAATTTTATTCGTTATGTTTCTATCTGTGTTTATAATCTCAGCAAGATATTTTATAATCATTAACTTTTTCAAATTCATGATTAATAATTTTTAGCTTTTTTTTTTTTGAAAAAAATTATTGAACGTTATTTTAGTCTTTTAACGATTTATCCTAATTTTCTACTTTTTTACTTTCATTTGATAACTCTAAACATTTCTTGAAGCCTTGAAGCTTATTTATAAAAACAATCACGATATAAACCATGAGGATTGCCAATTCCTCAGCAAGCTTTATGATAAATGCTTAGCCAGAGCCAGCACTTAAAATATCTCTGTCAGGACCCCTCCCCCAAACCCCTGACCATGGTTTCATGCTTTGGCACTCCTCAGAGAGGTGGCAGTGTAGGTTCAGACACTAGAATGGGCAATCCTCATTGTTTATAACTTACAAGCTTAAGAGATAGGGTCATGTGATAAATGACTCTTATTTTGACTATTTATAATCACATTATGTTTCAAATTACTCCAACCTCCTTACTTTCTCATTTTAATCCACAGAATACTTATTGAAAAACTGCTGTAAAAGCTATTGGAAATACGAATTGCCGCGTGTACACCGTTTTCAATGTTAATTTCTTAGCATAAGCATGTGAACTAATTACATTCTGTTGCACCTGATTTAAACAGACCATGTCCAATTCCATTTAGCATTTTTTTTGTCAAACAATTCATGACATACCGTTCCCCCTGAGAATTCCAAAAGTCTATGTATTTCCTCTTTCATTTTTGTTATTATAAACCAAATTTATCCACAATGGTTTATTTTTAATCATTTTCCAGTTATAGAAATAAAATCTTTATTAACAATTTTCAAATGTTGTTTGGTGCATCAAAAGCATTTTGTACATCTACATAAAACTACCTTTTTTCATCACAATAATAACTAGTTCGAAAATAAATCTAGAGTATCGGCATTAGTTATTTTCTATTAGGTTGAATAACTAATCTTAGCCACACTGTCCAATATACCATAAACCTCCAAAATATTGTTCCTCTATTTAAAATCCTATTCCAACTCTGCTGTCAATATTTGAACCTTAGTAGTAAAGTGCTTATCCAATTCTTTTGTTTTCTTTAAAATATCCAGCAATGACCCATTTAATATTAGACAGTTCCTTATTCAATTCATGCAAACTTATTTTACTTGAAAATAATTTATATTTGTAAATATCTAAATAAATGGATATCTGTAAATGGCAGTCTAGATCCACAATTAGGAAATTCCTACCCCATCCATCTTCACCCATCAACTATTGTCTTGCTGATAACTTTATAATCATCCAAAAATAAGACACATCATTTAATTATATCTATTATTATTGTAAATATAAACAAAGTTTATTTATATACGCATCATTCTGCCTTCACAGACACTGAACTGATGCTTCAATTAAGAATTATCAAGCAGCTGAGGAAAAAGACCATGCTCTTTCTTGATCTTAATGTCAGATATGAAAGCCAATAAATTCTCCATCTGGCTGAAGCGCATTGGGAGACAGCGCTTTCATGTTCATTTATTATATGTATAATATTTGAATGAAGTATAATTTATGTACTAGAAGTTTAGATGTAATTATAGGGGATTTGAATACAGACTTTCAAATTCCCTTCAATAATAAGAATATATGGAGGGGACACTAGGAATTTAATCTGCTCAATTCTTCAAAATTGAAAGGAGAATCCAACTAAAATAGAAATTAACTAATAATTATTGAAATCACAGAAATTGATTTATTATAGAATTCTTTTACCCAATAATTTAGATGGTATTCATTAATGAACTCTGGTTGTTCATAGATACTTTAAAACTTTAGTAATATACAATTAAAATTTTAACAGTAAATTGGAGGCTGAATAGACTGAAAAATCATTGAAGTTCCAATTCCTCTAATTACATATACATGAGACATTCTTTATAAGCAAATTACATGCCTTAGTATTAATTAAAATAAATACATATATTCTTAAAGCTTTTCCTTTTATTTATATTTATAAAAACGGAAATGCCACTAGTAAAAATATTTTTAGAATAAATTGTCCTAAAGGAGCAGGAAACAATGTAATGACAATCAGGTATGGTTGGGAAAAGTTAACGCACAAACAATTTTTAGTTAGCATTACATACAAAGTTTAAAATGAAAAGGATAGTTTCAAATAAACTTGAAATAAAAATTAAGATATTATATATACTGCAATCCTGAAGAAAGCTGTTGGACTGTCAAAACTTTCAGTTATTTTTGAAAATGTGGAATGATAAAATATTGTAATTACATTGTGCAAAATGCACTGAGTATTACTGGACTAACCATGCTAATGGTCAGTGTGCATAAAATTCCCTGCCTGGCGAAAATAAATATTTGGGAATATGCTTATCCTTATTCCTTTTCATAATTTAACTCATTTTTTAGAGTTATGTCATAAATAGAAAAATTAAAGTGAAATATTAAAAAACACCTTACTATTTCTTAAATTATAGTTTGAATCAGAGGCTATGCCATTTATCAGATTTTCAATGATATGGATGGCTGAAGAATTGAACAGTAGAGAAGATTAAAGCCTGTCCATTAAAGTTTGAAGATTTGTTATCTTAATATAAATCAAGCTCTGATTATATATATGCAGGGAAATGCTGATTTGGACCAACTGAAGAGTGCAAGTTGAGCATGAAATAGATATATTAGAGATCATTTGTCTTTTTCACATGTATGTGGTCATGTGTATCAGTTTGTGTAAGATGGAGTGGCTAACTAAAGGGAGCTTGAAATCTGGGTTCAAATCACTGTAATTACATTTAGCTTAATATATATATATATATATATATATATATTAAGCTAAATGTACATATATATATATATATATATATATATATATATATATATACTTGTATTTAAATATTACACATTCAGCTTGTACTCTGCTCGTTCCTTTTCTATATATTTAAATGATTTTAAGGTCCTGCATATGAGGGATCAGAGTGATTTAAGTTTAACATGGGTATGACAACAAATTGGCAAATAGGAGCTTTAAACATGCCATCTTTAGATTTTCACTGATATGGATGGCTAAAAAGTTGGACAGTGGAAAAGATTAAAGCTTGTCCACTGAAGTTTGAACATTTGCTATCTTAATATAAACTAAACACTGATTATATATATCAAAGGAATAATGATCTGGACCAACTGAGGTTGATCCTTTAAACAAATAAAATGCATTGAATGGCAGAGGTTTGAATCTAGCAGTCAAGAAGTGCTATAGCCTGGAAATGTAATTGTTGATTATAATTTGTATAACCTTGATTTGGTTATTGGCACCATTGACGGTTCATCTAACAATGGTATTCTACTTCTCTGCTTGAAGTACTGGTCTGTTCCTGTGTTTTTTAAAAATATTATAAAAGGTGTATAAACCCTATTAATATATTTAAATCTAGTGAATAAACTTTGTATGTCATAGTATTAAAAAAAAGTTTGTTGGTCTTGTTTAATTTTTATTTTACTTGGTCTATGGATAATGAAGGTCTTGAAATATAATGTTAACTAGATAACCATGTCAACGTAATATTTTAAAAGGATATTATTTGCTATTCTAGCATCAAATCATAAATCTGTTGTGATCAATTTTAGAAAAAAATATAAACAGGTGACGAAATAAATAGATTTTGGAAATAGTTAAGTGTATCATAAAAGATTACTTGAATAAAGTCAGTATTCTTATTGAATATTACACATTTCAATTTCTGTTATTACAATCACCATAGCAACACCTCGTCTAAAATTTAATGTTTTATGTTTTATATATGTTTGTAAATTAATTTAGGGGGAAATTATTATTAAAAATATGTAAAAATATTTATAACCTTTAAAATGTATTAAAATTGTGATGTGAAGTTTTTATTTTGGTTTAAAATAAAAAATAATATTGAACTTGCAAAACAGGATTTTATTTTCACTGTATCCAATTATTTTAAGTTCTCCATTTTACTTACTAAATGGAGACAAATTTTCTTGAACAATTTTTACCTCATCTAGTGAAATTTGAGCGATTACCAACAGCCATCATGACAACAGCAACATCATCAAGAGTATTTTATAAATAGAATGGAGGCTATAATTTGAGTTTTTGTAATTTTGTCATTGTCTAGAATGGTTATGATTACATCTGTCTTTAAAAGTTTATTAAATTTTATTGTTTAAGTGAATTAATTTCTAAAGCTATGGAAAAATAAAATTTGTGGTTAGTTCATTGATGAAATTCCAAGGGAGGTGGCAAAATGTAAAACAAAAACCCACAAAATGTGCAAATTGGCTATAAAAGAAAAAAATTCTGTTGTCAAAAAAATCTAGAATTTCATCTATTTATTTGTGATGAATATAAACCCCATGATGTGTCTATGGATATTATATTTCAAATCAATGGATTTTATAAGATTGATCAACTTAACTTGTATATAATATCAAGCAATCTAAATTTCACTTTCTTAATCTGGAAAAAAAAGTTAGCATTTATTATTCTCTGGGATATGGCTGAGTTTTTATCAGTGAAAAAAGTTCTCTTATACCTGATTATCAATGAAAAGGAAAATAAAGCCAGTGATATGTAATTTTGCATTGACTAATTATATATTGTTTTAAAGGCTTGGATACATTTATATGCTTAAGAGAAATATTGGAATTTAAATATGAATGTACTTGGATTCAAACTCACAAGAGCTATCATTTATGCTCATCTTCTTTACTTAAAGGAAAATTGTCTCTACGCATTAGGATCAGAAACCTGAAACCAAAAGCTAGATGGATTAGTATGTGAAAATGAACAGACGAATAGATGGTATGGTTTCTATGTATATAGGTATTTTTTTTTGTTAAAAAAAAAGTTTACATTTGTTTATATTTCATTTTAAAATTTAGGTTAAATGATATATATACGGTTTATTATAAAATCCACACAATAAAAAGATAGGAGAGATTTATTTTTGTTTTTATTATTTGAACTCTTACTGATGAAATAGGTTAATATGACCCGATGTTTTTCAAGCATTTAAAATTTTAATATATATGCCAAATTTAACTCAGGCATATTCATATAGAAAAGGGATTTAAATATAATAGAGTTTTTTTATGTTAGCTTACTTCTTCAGGAATTCCATTAATGAATAAATAGAGATCAAGTTTTATTTGATTATATATTTTTTTATTATTGTATATTCTCTTTGAAGTCTCAGGAGGATATTTCAAATCTCCCTTTCAGTTTTATGTAGTATTATTGTCATGCAACACATTTTTGGTGTTACATACACATATTATTATTATTATTATTATTATTATTATTATTATTATTATTATTATTATTATTATTATTATTATTATTATTATTATTATTATTATTATTATTATTATTATTATTATTAATTCTATACAGTAATAGACTACCAATTATTCATATACTAAATAAATCTAGGATTGTGTATTTTTAAATGGTTATGACTTATTTACAAATATCTGTTTGTCTGTTCTGTTGTATTTTTTTATTTTATTATTACTGTCATAAACTTTTATCATAACACAATACATTTAGAGTTAATTTAAAATCTGGTGAATCTGTCTGATTATTTTTCTTTTGAATGTGTAAGGTAATTTTGGTACTTGAAATTTGATCCAAGATCAAACCCATTTTAGATTTGGGGTAGTTTTGATTTTATATTGACTAGTTTAGCTTTATGCTTGTAATGTTTAAATTAGTTATATGTATATTTTATAAATCATTATTAAATCAGATTAGATAAAAATGTGATATTTATCATTATATTGGAATATTTGTTTATTAATCTAAATCAATATTACAGGTAGAAATAATTTCATTATTTTGGAGTTATTTATTTGCTTATCTTGTCTAATAATAGATTTTGTTCTGTCATTAGTCAGAATTATCTGTCTTAATTACTTTTAAAATTCTTTGAAGTGGAGATCGTAAATTTTATGAACTAGTATAACAATATTATCTTTGGCTTGGATAACTGCCAATTATCATCATATATAGTTTAATTGTTATAAAATCTATGGTACTTCTGGATTATTTAACCAATGATGTATTACACTTACCGATTTCCCTTCCAGTAGACATCGTTGATTTTTGCATGACAACGTTGTCATGGCAACCAAGTGACTGGAGTGAGTAACCCATCAGTCAATTTTTTTTTTACCCATGAGATTTAAAATTCGGAGAGCTTTGGGAAATTTTTTGATTTGTCTGTCTATTGTGATTTTGCTATCCATGGAGTCACAGTTATTTTTTGAGCTCTATAACATTTTTTGTGATTTCTTACAATATTTCCGTTAATTTTTACAATAATTTGGGATCTTTAATATTTGTTTTTTGTTTGCTCTAATTTTTTGAGATCTATAATTTTTTGTTTGCTGCTTCTACTTTGAGATCTTTAATATTTGCATTTATGATGGCTGAAGCTACAACATTATGGAATTTACTGAGTATGGAAGAAGCTATTTGTAAGTAATTTTTTTTTTTTTCTAATAATTATAATTTTATAATTAATTATATCATAATTGAATATAGACAATAGTAATCCAAATGCATGTAAAAGTAAAAAGTTTCACATAGATGACAGTTATAATTAATGATTTATTCGTTATACCGTGGATGATAATTTGTAGGCCCCATATTTTACCGACCTATATAGAGCAAAGACGTTATACTTTGATATCTGCAAAATAATTTTCTTTTTTTTTTTTAATAATTTGCATTATTCTTTCAATTGGTAAGTTATAGTAATTATTTATGATTTATTTATTTTTTTAAAAAAATATTTCTATGAAAATAAGCTCTTTGATTTTCTATTCAAATATCTACAATCTGTGATATTCTTGCACGTTGTTTTTGTAGATTTTGTATGTATATATTTTGTGCATGCACATTTTTTTACATTTTGTATTTTATCTTATTTTGTATGTATATACTATTTCATGCATGTAAATTTTTTTATTTTGTATTTTTATTTTTATTTTGTATGTACTATTTTCATGCATGTACATTTTTTTATTTTTATTTTTTCAGGTGTTCGTTATCTGCTTGCCATTCCAAGAAGCCATCTAAATCATGTGATCTGCATCTTTTGGATTATTCAACTGATGATGTATTATCCTGAAGGCATATCAGTCTAATATTGCGATTTTTAACGTACCGGGTTCAAGTGATCTGCGGACAAATTTTAGCGATTACATGTGTCTGTAGATCACTTGGAGATGTTATCGTTAAAATCACAAGATCAGACTGATATGCCTTCAGGGTAATACGTCATTGGTTGAATAAGCCATAAGAACCAAATCAAATCGATTTTATAATCAATTGATTGGAGATTTAAGTAGATGAATAATATCAGTGATTGTAAGTCAGTAAATATCCAATAGAAATCTATGGTACATTATATATAGTATGATTGGGGGATGTTAGAATTAAAAAAATAAGTAATAGGATAGTAATAGAAATTTCTGTTTAATATAATGAGCGTGTTAATAGCTCAAAACTGGTTTGGATTTAGGGATAATTCTAGATAGAGATTTTATATCCTTTTGCTTGCAGCATTTATTAAAATAGCTTATTTAGATCTATCAGCATGCTCATTGTATTACATATGTAAACACAAGCTTATTAAAGTAAGTCACATGACTTTTTTTTACTACTAAACTTCTGTTTAAATCAATAAACATCACATGATCAGCACTTCTTATACAAAAAAAATTTTTTTTAGTACATTCAATAATTGGTTTTTAAATATTAATAATCATAGTAAAACAAATGTTATTAATAATAGAATTTAAAGAGCAATTAAATTATGTTCAAATAAAGATTTATTAAAAAGGGAAATTAATATGAAATATGAGTGTTTTATAAATGATTATCCTATGGAGGTTATTAATGGTTTGCTTTGTAATAAAAATGTTGAAAAATGAATAATTGAATATGATTAAAAACGAATAATAATAGTGAGATAATTTATGTTGGTTTCAATGCTTCAAAAGGTTTGTCTGTTAAAATTAGGAAATTATTTAATGCGATTAATAAAAAATATATTATTTGTCCTGTTTATAAACAGAAAAAATGTTTAAATTTGTTAATTAGTAATGAAAATGATTGTAATAATTTAGAAGTTATGAATTGGGTTTATATTATAAAATGTTTATATTGTTTTAATGATAATGAAGAAATGCCATATGTTTGAACTAAATGAGGCAAAACTCTCCATATAGTAGTGCCATTCAGTGCGAGCCAGAGTAATTAATGGATGGCACTACTATATGGAGAGTTTTTCCTGTTTTAATAACAGTTATGAGCAAATATAAGAAACAGTGATCATGTGATGATGGAACTATAAAGAATAAATTGGCAACAAGATTAAAACAGCATTTAAATGATAAAATTCTGCAGTTTATAATCATATGAGTAAATTTAAACATAAAGATTTTAAAATAGAACCTTTAGAAGGTATTATATTATATTATGAAAATAAAGGAAGAAATTTATATTAATGAAATGAGACCAATAATGAATAGATTGTTAATTGAAAAAAAAAAGAGAATAATAGGTTAATTAATTAAATAATTATAGGGGATTATTTTAAGAAAGGTATTTAAGAAATGAATGGAATGAAATGTTATAATTGTTTGTTAGAAAAGTTTTAAGGTAAGAAGTGTTTGCATTTGTAATATGTATTATGGAATATTTGTATTTATTGCTTGTATGTATTTTTAAGTTGTTCCATGATAAAGACTATAAAAGATTATAGTCAAAATGAAGTACATTTTTGTAGTAATAATAGTTCATATAATAAATCAAGATTTATAACAAAGAAGTTGGTGTGTAATTTTTTTTATATATATTGTGAAGGTAGCTCCAAAATTGCTACCACAATAAACCTTAGCCATCTGAAAAGATAGATTGTTTTTTGTTAATTAGCATGTAGAAAGATAAATAAAAAGTTTTTGCTAGAACACTTTTGGAAACAAAAATAAATGTTTTTATATTTTTATCAGTGTAATAACTACATATTAAGTACTGGGAATGATGGGTAATTTACCATGAAAAACAAACATATATATCAGTAATAAAATTTTATCACTAAGAAAATATCAATCATGATAAAAAAAATTGTACATAGTTTTATATATATATGAGTGTGTGATCGTTGTATCGTGTTAATTAAATTGACAATGACTTAAATAAAAACAATAATTATAACAATAAAAAATAAATCAATATTTAAATATAAAAGAGATAATATAATATTGCAAAATTATGTTATATATATATATATTTTTTAAATGAATCAATATAAAAAAATATTTTAAAAGATGCAATGCTGGAATGCTGGTTTAAAACAGTAGGAATAGCGTGGATATAAAAAGGAAACAATTAAAAATCTTTTTTTTATTCTTGCTTTGGGTTCAATCTGAAGTCAAGTTTTATTAGAACTATTATTTTAATATTTTTTCTGCAAAATGGGCATTTTTTGAAGGCAGCGTCTCAACAAATATCAATGTTTTCCTAGTTAATTTGTCATTTGGAAAAAAATAGAGGAACTGAATAGAACGTTCTTATTCTAATTCAAGATTCAGATAAGTCAAAATAATTTATCAATTTAAATTTTAAAAAAAAGCATTATGATTTTTGTTTAAAAAAAAACTAAAAAAAAAAGAAATCAAAATGGTTGATTTAATTTAATATTTATATAGCCAAAATTACAAATAGTAAAGAGCTTTATTCTGTCTATAAATATTTATTAAATGCAGACTGCATATATATTTATATAAAGATATATATATATATAATTAAAATATGAGATATATTGGCTGGAAGGCTTAATTGTCATTGGGGTGAAGCATGAGTATTAGTATTTAACTGTCTACAATTTAAGTGCCTGAGAAGTTGGATCTACACAAGATAAAAATCTACATGAAGAGTAACACAAAACTATCTACTGTCAAATTAAATAAATTCAAGATATGCTGTATAAAATTAATCAGGAGTTCTTCAACATCTATAATAAAAAATGTATCAACCGTAATAACTGTGTTTAAAGAGGACTCTGAAAAATAATTATGCTTAGCATATCAATTCATAAAAGATTGTAAAATTGTTTTATTTTCTGTTGTATAAATCTGTATTTCTGTTTTTATTTGTTATCTCATCTTATATTTGGGGAAGTGCTATTTCTAGTTCAACAGGGAGCAGTTCAACATAAGAAAATATCAAGAGAGTAGAGGAGGGGGAAAGTTGAAAAGTCTATTTTTTTGTTTTTAATAAAATCTAGGTGATTTATTTTCTACCAAGAGATTTAGTTATCAACTGTGCACATAAAATTAAGCACTCCCCTAGAATATTTAATGGTAAGAGTTTTATTTTTAAAGCAACTGAAATAATCATTGCCACAACATTACATGACTATTTATTATATATGTGTTACTAATAGTGTTCTTAAGATATACTGAGTAAATGATTAACACTTTTAAAATAGTATTCTTTATCATTTTCTATCATATTCTGTGTTGTTTATTATTATACTTTTCCACACTAGATATTGCATACTATATCTGAGGTTGAATTTAAATTTTCATTGAGTTAGCAATCTTATTTTTAATTAATAATTTTTTTTATTATCTTGGATATATATATTATAATGGTCCGAAAAACAAGTGATCAAGTTAGCCTTACCGTATCTGCACTACAAGGGTGCCATCTAGGCATTTGAACCCAGAAAATTTTTATAGTAGGCAGATACACACTGTTAAGATCTTATTTTACATATATTTTATTTCCGACCGTTAGCCCAATGTCACTAGCTCAGTGAGACGCAGAGATTTATAAATATAGATTCTTGTCAGAAAATATTTTAAATATTAAAAATATAAAATAGGCCACTGCCAGTAATTAACACACAAACATTTATGCACATATATATAAAATTTAGCATTATTATTTTAGTGTGTTTATTTTAGCATTTAACTACATTTTTAAACTTTTATTTTGAAGTTTGCACAGATGAATTTAATAGTTTATTTAAGTGTCGATTATGAATAAATTACATAGATTGCATTTGAAAAGAAAAATATTTTATCCCTGATTTAACCTTAGGCCAAAAGTTCACAGTCAAAACCAACGCCAATCTATCTGATATATCGATGTATTCAATGTAGTATGAATACGACAGCACTAAATGACATACTGTCAGGAATGTACATCTGAACAGCATGATTAATAGACAACATTGACTCTCAACCAAATAGGAATGCTACATCTATCGGTAAGAAGAACAATAAAAAAACTCCATAGGAAGGGACTGTGTTTTCTGTCTTACTATCCCTTCCATAGGCAAAAAGGGGGAGTGCATCATATAAATCGATCCTGCCTGTAGCGAATCTCATACTACATCTATTAATTACACCAATATATCCAATCCATTGACCCAATTTAACTATGAAACAAATAATCTAAGATTTACCCTCCCTTAAACTAACATAACATTATGAATCTATGCAGCCATTCACGCCCGACTTAAATTTATCATTTATTACAAGTTGTTTAACAAAAAAAAAAAATCATAATTAAACTTAAAAGAATGAAAAAAAATTAAATGGAAATAATTAAAAAAAAATACATCAAATAACATTATTAATATTAATTTACGTTGGTCAGATAGAATTCTATTTGTATTATTTACTGAAAGGTTTAGAATTTATAGTTCTTATTGTTTTCAAATTAATATTCATTAAAGTTCATAAAGTTCTTACAGTTTTAGAAATGTTCATTAATTATATAGTTCTTACTGTTTTAGAAAAGTTCATGCTTTACAGTTGCTTGCCATTTGGAATCCAGCATTAAATTACCCGATAATCCTGTGGTCTTCAATATAGAAAAAACAATGTTTCATTTCTTTTTTTTTTATAACAAGTGAAGGAATTGAAAGTGCATCTTTCAATTCCTTCACCTCCAACTCTCTGACTTAACACATCTCTGTCTTCTCTTAAATTTTCTTCACTCACTAAAAATTTATTTCCAAACTTTTTTTTTATATGTAACTTTCGGATCCAATGGACATTACGTCATCGATGATGATGATCCTTCCATTAAGGTCCGATTCCCCGATGGATTTCTTTCATTGGCCATTCTGTTCCTATTGTTTTTTTCTCTCCTATCTGACCTTTGCTTATGCATTTTGAAATGCCCAAGGGTTAGTTTACTTTTACTAATTAAAATAATCATTTCCATTTTATACAATAGAATTAATTAAATTATTTTGCAAACTTAAAGATATAATTTTATCTCTAAATCTTTTTAAGTTTTTGCTTTTAAAATACATTTTCTCTTTTTAATAAAGTTTTATTTTAATATTTTTTTTTCATCTATGCGATTTTATATATATATATATATGAGTTTAAGATAGAATTAATTTTCAATTTTATATCTTAAAAAAAAAAGTTTTTAAATGCGAACTTTTCAATGTCTCAATTTTTAAAAAAAATAATGTAACGGCGTATGTGCCCATTACAATATATATATATTGAAATGATAACTTTCTAAGCCCCTATCGTTTCACCATCAAACCTAATGACACTCTCATCTGTGCTAAGTTCGAACCTATTTAAATGTTAATAAATTTAAAATTAGCTCATGTCTGTATAAACAGTATTATATATTTGCATGTGAAACAACGCTATAATTAGATAGGATTAGTAAAATTATAGCATACTAAATTGATTTAATAATTCTAAAAATGTTCGTTATAGTATTTAAGTTAAGAGTAAATTATTCATTTTGTTGTTTAATATTGTAATTTTGTATGTGGATATATAATCTGTGCTATATAGAAGAACGACATGATTTTAAAATATGTAAAAGCCATTATCTAAAAATAATATTGAATATCTTTAAAAATTGTTAAAAGATTTCTTGTTTAAAATATATTTCAGGGAAAAGTTTCTCGAAAATATATTTAAAAGCTATATCAAAATGTTTGTAAATTATTTTAAATAAATATGTTAAAAATGTTTTCGTTTTAAAAAAATGTTAAAAAGTTGTTTTTAATGTAAGATAAAAATAAAAGCTGGTCAAGTAATTAAAAAGATTTCTGGTTATAAACAAGTATCATTAACGACCACACCTGGAATTCGTAAAAAGTAACTAATTAAAATCTCCTTAGATAAGATTAAGTTATTTTAAAATCTAAATTGGACAATTGTTTGCAACGAAAAATCTTAATTATAATAATAGCTTATGGAATGTTTCTAACATAAGTTATCTAAGATCTGGATTATAAATTGAAAAATATTTAATTAAATTCTTGAGTTCAGTGAGTCTTGAGGCGATAGATTCCGATAAGGAAAAGATATAAATACTCTGTATTTTTTAACAAGAAGATAGACAGCCATATTGTTAGTGAGAATTGCAGCCATCCTTTACAATTGTTAATGTATAATATGTCCGGCTAAAAGCGGGCATCTTGTTGCTGTTACTCCGCGGGAGAACGGGGTTTCTGTCGTCGAAATGCCTAAACCACCATCATGCCAATAGAAGAGACAAGCCTAACATAATGGGAAAGATGATGCCACCAGCTGCCCAATCAAACTCACCAAACATACAGCAAGAACGTGCAGTCCAGATAAATAATATCGGTACCGTTTTATTTTTCAAACCGCAGAGCTCTGTGTAAATGTAAATATATCTATATAAGTTAGCTAACTCTCTTTTTAAAATAATTATAAAACTAATATGTACCCAAAACTTAAATCCATTTAGTTAATATTTTAAATATGTCAATTGCTATCAAAATTTAATGTGTTAAAGTTTAAATAATCTGACTTATTTATATTTTCCATTCACTTCAAAGTAAATTATTTAGTTTAAAGTTATATCACTGCGGTTGTGTCTATATTTCTTTGCTTATTTTAATTAAATGCTTTTATATTCCATATGCCAATATTTCGAAACAGTGGGCACTAATTTCATATATATTTTAAGAAGATATTATTTGAAAATCTTCGTATAATTTGTTTGTAGCATCAACTTTCTGCGCTGTTTCGAAATCCTATTTTTTTATTATTTAAATGATTTAATATGCGAAATGTGGCTCTTTTGATCAACCAGTTAAAAACTTAACCTTACCTTAAATATTTATTATCTATAAGTAACTCTTTTGATCAACCAGTTAAAAACTTAACCTTACCTTAAATATTTATTATCTATAAGTAACTTAATAGATCGAACATGTCAAAGTACAGATGTAGTAATATCCCCTTTTGTAGCATAGACGTTTATTACCAGGCTACACAAGAGTTGGTCCCAATTTGATAGAGCTAATATGCTATTAACTCGTATTTCATAGTATGAAATATACTATTCTTTGCTTGGCGGATGTGATATATTATTTTATAAAAATATTCTCATTTTGCTGCTATACGTAATATACGTATATCAAGATGGAGCCACGGCGTTGCCAGCACATCTTCTTTTATAGGGTAGAGCAGTAGCAAAGCCTGAGCCAAGGCCAGGTTAGCACGTAAGTCCCCCGCCATTCCTGAACACAATGTTCCTTTATACGCAGCATTGCGATCGGTTACAGGGTACCGGCGTTTGTTGCAAGAACCCTGAAGTTATTTCATCCATCCACAGAGAAACTTTTTCTATTATTGTTTACCTGTGCCATAGCGCATTGGTAAAATCTTATGCGGCCAACTCTCCCACCTTAACATAATGCTTTCAGCATTCTGAAATTTTCTCTCGAAAGCCATGTTCGATCGATCATTACTTGAGCTGGTTTATGCGCTCATTATTAAGTCATATTGTTTTTAGTAAATGAATTCATGATCAAAGTTCAATATAATTATTTATATACCAGCCACAAATATAATAGGATTTGGCTTAACTAGATTTATAGACATAACGTAGTGATTAAATATGTATCAGTTGTAAAGCAATTCATAAGATGGGCATTTGTTAAACCCACTATGAAATTTAATGATTACTTATGTAAAGTGATTTTGAATTACCAAATGTTTGCGTACATTCGATGCTGAAATGTGTAAAACTTATCAAGTTCATGCCAATTGTAAATAAATATATAATTAATTTAATGTATTTCATTCTCTGTCTCGTTATTGATCTAATTCAATCCAATTCTAATTACTATTTATAGTCTATATATGTGAAAACTATGCATTAAGTTAAATTAGATTAGTGATATATTTTAGTCAATTAAGAACCTTTTTTTTATTCATCAGAGTCTTATTGCTTCTCTGTGACCTATGTCGGCCGTGTGGAAAGAGGTATACTACGTGTAATTTCAAGGTGGTCATTCGTAGGGTCTTGAGTCTTGGAATCCTGGCTCATGAGTTGAAGTGTGGTCGGACTTGTGATGTCACAGACCTAGTCTGGTCAGCTTCGGTCTCTTTTGCTTGGATTCTGAATTCTGTTACGTGAATGTAAAAACTTGACTGTTACACTATATATATATATATATATATTATGGGTGTCTATCAAGGGAAAGGTGGTTAGTTTTAAATTGTTTAAGTAAAGAAATGATAGATACTCATCATAGATATAAAAACTGTAAATACATATGGAGATATCCAAGTAATTTATGGGCATTTGTAAATATTTTCCTTTATTGAAATTTTTATATTTTAAATTGATTGGGAATTTATTTTATGTTTGAATATAACTTATTTGTTTGTAAATAAATATTATGAAGTTTTGTTAATTAACAAGATCTCTGTAGTTTTGTTGACCCAGCATTTACATTCAATCCAGCATTTACATTCCATCTTATAACCAGTACTTTACACATGCACACATTCACATTATTGTTTGATAAGCACGTGAGAGAATATTAAATAAAGGTTATTTCTTTCTAATAGATAGGATGTATTATTTTAGTTGTCGATTAACAGTTTGCATATATACATACCTGTTAAGAGAGTCAAATGTGAATTCTTCCTGAGTTCAAATATCTGAGGCAATGGCTTTGGAAAAGGGTGGTGAGATGTGAGATAAACTGATTTGAATTACATGTGGCTTTGATGGATAATGCTTAGGCTAGTCTATTAAAGATAGATGTAATCATGAGTCAGGTGTTTCCTCATATTATCTCTAGCATCCTACATGAAAACCCTAGGTCTGACAGTAGTTAGATGCGAGCTTGCTCTTTTTTCCATATATATGTGGATGGACTGGACTGTTGCATTTGGTGCTGTCAACTTTAGGATATGAAATATAGGTGTACTAGCACTTTTAGATTTGATGTAAGTTAATTATATGTTGTGGACGAACCAGCAGATTGTTGAAGTTGATATGTGTGTTCAAATGTATTTGTGGACCGGGACATCTGGATATATGTGACCATACTGTTACAATATATTGAAATTAATGGGCTATTTTTAAAAATATAAAACTGTTTGTTTGTTATTTTTTTAATTTATTTATATATAACTGCTGTCTATGACTTTTATTATTTATTATAATTTGTATGAAAGAATGCCATAATGTTTCCTTGTTTCAATTTTGATGATAATGTAAATTAGATACCAGGAAATTAATTATTTATTTAGGTTGTGAGTTGGTTTTATACACACTTTTATTTAACTTAACCTGTTTGTAATCCAACTCATCTTTTATTATTTGAAAAGATCCTATGAGAACTTTCTTCATATTTGAACATTCTATTTTTGCAATTAAACCTTTTATCTATATCATATATTGACAATATTTACATTATAATGTACGCTTTCAAATGATATAATATCTAAAAGTTAATATTTGAATTTTGAAAAATAGGAAAATAATTTACTAAATGGAATTTTTAACTATAATAATGACACTTTGCACTAACAGAGTTTATTTTATCTACTCAAAATGTTAATAGAAGAAACAATAGATATTTGAAATCCATTTCTTAAATTCCAAAGAAATTTAGGGTTAGTTATCATTAAAGAAAAAAAAATCTTAAAACTAATAATTAAATTTATTGTTATAAACACTTTAAAATAATTTTTTAACCAGTGTTGATAAAAAGTCATTCTTGTAAAAGCTGCTACAGGTTTGCTGTAGAGATCTTTTTACACCATATCTTCTTAAAAATAAATAAAATAAAATAAAATTTAATTATAGTCACATAGACTTTTGGTTAAAAATCAGTATTTTACAAAGACACTGCATAAATAACTTTAAATATGCAAACTATTACTGAAAATTACAATTTTTCTTTTCAAAAACAAAATATTCAGAATTTCATATGAGGCAAAACAATCCACCAATAAGAAATTGTCATTGAAACGTATAGAAGTGAGCTTATTAATGCCAAATATAATAAAAGAGCGACTGACAATGTTATTAGGAAATTTGAAAGGGGGCCTATTCATGAGCTGAGGCAGAATAAATCCCATGTCTTGCTTCCATACATTGAAAACATTCATAGAGACTTGCATACAATCTTTTGCTCCGATTTTAGTGTGTGTTTCTGATCGCCGCCTAATCGGAACAGGAGTATAAACTACCAAAGACCACATTCCCCCAGTGCATGCACAGCAAGTGGGCTACAAGATCGTGTGTAGTGACAACAATTGCCCAGCAGCATATTATGGGGAAATGAGGGCATATGTTCAAACAAGTTTATCCCAGCATGTATATGCATATAATAAGACCTTAGTGGACCCATCTCACTCCTCTATTTTTGTACAGCATTCGGTGGCTGTGGGCCATCATTGCAGACTGGATGGGCCGAGCGTTTTGTGTAGAGATTGGCATGAACTGCACAGGAAGGTGAAGGAGGTGTGTTATATCATATCAGATGAACACACGATGAATAAAAAAGAATCATTTTATGCCATATCAAAGAAATGACAGGTTCAAACGTTCTCAGCCTGATTAGCATATTTTGACGATTTTGCATATTTGCACCTCGGAAAATGAGGAGAGTTTTATATTTCTTGAAAATAAAGGTTTTACCTTCGAAAATGTTAGAAGAACCAACAAATTTTATTATTTATTGATTGGGTTTGATTTGATTTATATATAGTTTTGCTTTCCGAATTATATAAGAATGTGTGTATTTATTATAGTAACGCAAATATTAAAATTTTTACATATTATACTTTCCTAAAGGTTTGTCTGCTGTTGATATCTTTAAATTTTATTTTCAACTAATAATTTTAATATAGTCTCCAGGCAATATAAAACTATGCAGAGTAATCTAAGATTATGGGTAAGTGCAGAACAATGAAGAAAAGATGTATCAATTATAACACCTACATGGCAAACATGTTAAGCTGTTTTTATCTGTCTGATAAATCTTGTAACTCAATTTTAATCCATTTTCCAATTTCTGATCCAATTGAAACTTTGTATACATATATCTACATGATGGCAATACTTTTTTTTGTTATTTGCAAATAATGCAAAATATTAGCAAAGGAATTTAATTTTTTAATTTTAAATAGGATGTGATGTGATGTACTGTAACTTCTTTTTAAACAAAGTCAAGAATCTCTCAGCAATTATGCCTAGAGAAACCTGTTAGCTACTTTATTTTACATTCCCCAGTTTAAGTTTTCTCATATTCTGCTCCATCCCATTTCCACAACATAATCTTTGACAATTCTATAGATGTGATGTGATACACTGTAGCTTCTTCTTAAACAGAGTCTCTCAATAATTATGCCCAGAGAAACCTGTTAGCCACTTTATTTTTTATTCCCCAGTCTAAAATTTTTCCATATTTTGCTCCATCCCATTTCCACAACATAATCTTTGTCAACTCTACAGCCTTTATATCTAAATCCCCCTTATCTTTTTCCAAACCCAGCATAAAAACCAATAATCTACTTTCTGTATAATCACCTTTTTTATATTTATTTTTCCATAACTTCATTGTATGTACCCTTCTGTTTTCAAACATTTACATTCAATTAACAGATGCCTAATATTTTCTATTCCTTCTTTATATAATTTACAGACTAAATCACCCATATTTTTCTATTTACATGTATATTATCTTGTTGCTAAAGATCCTGTTCAAGCGTTAAACAATAACTACTTTTCTTACTATTATCATATATTAATTCACACCTAATATTCTGTTTATTTCTATATATATTTAAACTCTTTTTACTCTCCATACTAGTTCTCCATGTCTCTATTCTTTATTAATAAATCTATTCTTTTATCCCATTCCTTACCACTATAACACTCAACAATCCTCCTAACACAATCATCCAATCTTTTGTACAAATATACTGATATAAATTCTTTATCCAAATCTTTTGCATACCGCATTACCTTTCTCACCCATCTTGTTGCCTGCCCTTTACTCATAACCCAATTAAATACTATTTTGGCTATTCTTTTATTATCCATAAACTGCAATCTACCAAACATTTTCATTTTACTTTTTGCATCTCTAATATGAAAACTTGACCATCCCATTTCTCCTTGAATTGCCTCCCTTGCTGTCCATACTTCTGCATCCAATGCATGTCTTCCTACTTCTCTTTGAACTTTTTCTAAGTAATTTAACACCCCTTGACTAACATATAATGCATCATTACCATATGTTAACCTTGCTACTGCAACTCCTTTCCATGTAATTCTAACTACATCATATTTATTATATAAAAACACTGTTAATTTCTGTATCAATCCCTTTCTTTTCTTTGCTTCATTTATCAATTTTTTCTCCCATTCATCCAAATAATTTTTCTGATTACTTAAAATAATTCCCAAATAACTATATCTATTCACCACACTTAACTTAATATCTCCCAATAAAAATTCTACATCTTCTCTTTCCCCAGTATTAACCAATCATTATATTTGATTTTTCTTCACTAAATTTAATCCCCATCTCTTTACCCACCCTTGCACATGTCCTCAACATAACTTTCATATCTTCTCTTCTTTCTACAGATATTATCTGCAAAAAAAAAAAAAGACCTAACAAAATATATACTCCCTTAGTATCTATTAATGGTAGCTTTACCCCTCTTCCTAATCTTTCTATTGCTCTTTCCATTTCTCTCAAATACAACACAAACAAAATAGGTGACATAGGGCATTCTTGCCTTAGTCCTACCCCATTTTTAACTTTAAATGATTCCATATCCCCTAATTGATATATATAATAATTGTTTTCATATAATTTCTTAATAATATCTACTAAAGCTCCATCCATTCCCAAATTTGCTAAACTTATCCATAATCTATTTCTATTTACTCTATCATATGCCTTCTCTATATCTATAAAACTCATATATAACTGTTTACCTGTTATATAACTGTTTACTTGTGATGTGATGTACTGTGGCTTCTCCTTAAATCAAGTCAAGAATATCTGAGCAATTATGCCCAGATAAATCTGTTAGCCATTTAATTTTTCATTCCCCACTCTCTAAGATTTCCCATATTCTGTTCCATCCCATTTCCACAACATAATCTTTGTCAACTCTATAGCCTTAATATCTAATTCCCTCTTATCTTTTCCCAAACTCAACATAAATATCAATAATTCACTTTCATTATAATCATTTTTTTCATATTTATTCTTCCATAACTTCATTATATGTACCCTTTCTGTTTTCAAACATTTACATTCAATTAATACATGTGTAATATTTTATATTCCTTCCTTACATAATTTACAAAATAAATCACCCATATTTTTTTCCATTTACTTGTGATGTGATGTGATGTATTGCGGCTTCTTCTTAAACGAAGTCAAGAATATCTCAGCAATTATGCCCAGATAAAGCTGTTAGCGACTTTATTTTCCATTCCCCACTATTATTAAATTCATATCCACTACTACCCTTTCCACATTTCCAGGCTCTAGTGTGTTTCATAAAAACAAGATTGTATAATTAATTTCTTTAATTAATACAGAAATTAAAAATATTAACAGTGACCTCAATTTAAATCAAGCAATTACAATTCATTGCTATCCTATAAAATTGTTTTACAATTATTTTAAAATAAATACTGTGCTCTAAGGTAGCAAAACTTTCACTCTACGCAATCTAAAATATTTCCTAATTTGCAGTTTGTCAACTGATCTTATAAGCAGCTACAATGAGGTTTCAAAAGATAAATAAGCATAAATCAAACTTTTCATTTTGCATGAATACACTTCTGAGTTAAATATAATTCCAATACAGAGCTGGTTTTTATACTAGATACTTGTTCTTTTTTAGAAATTGTTTTCTTGAGCACTTGCATTGATGGTCACAATATTTGACTATTGAATTTACAGTTCATAAATCTATTTGTGACTTTGGGGGAGGGAAAAGAGGATAATAGTCATTTTTTATTTTTCATATTCTTTCACTAAATATCAGAAAAAGAGATGTCTTGCAAAAAATGTACAAAAAGTTGTATAGTACCAATAGCTTAAGATACTGTTTTGCAAACTGACTTTGTCTCAAATTAAAATCCCTTTTCTGGCTGTTCAATCAAAAATCTACAACTGATGAATTTTGTCCTACAAGTAGAATTATAAATGTTCAAACATTTTTTATTTATTTATAAAACTAACAATAAATCCAGCTAGATTTTATCTTTCTAGATATTTTATTAACAGATATTGTTTTCATCTACTTTATATGTTGGAACTTTTCAACTACTGACTTATGTAGATGAAGGCAAACACAAACTATGAGCCTACTATTAATGACTGTTCAACATATGATTACAATGCGGGAATTGAAGGATTTAAAGTCACTAGAGATTCTCTCTCCTGCATGTGTGTGTGTGTGTGTGTGGTCTTTATGACATTTTTCGGCACATAAGCTGTCTAAATAAAGGTATAACTTAGTAAATAAATAAATATTTATTGCACAATATACCAAATGATAAATATATCCTTTAAATTCAGTTTTATTCTTTACAATATAAGAATATAAAGCTAACTTTAAATCTTTGCTACAGATGCAAATCTATTGAAAAAGGCCATAATGGCCAAGTTAAAAACTAATACATTAATATAATTATTTAATGTAGCAATGTTTTCATAGGTAAATAATTATCTCAAAGACATTCTAATAAGTACATTATCAATTGTTTCCAATGGGAAGATGTGGCAGAGAATAGAATGCATCAGAGAGCTACAATTAGACATAATGGTAACGTACTTCAGAAAGAAAAATATTCTGCTGAAAGAATTAAAAGTGAACCAGCATAGTTCTGTATGCAGTCCTATTTATAATTCACAGAATGGTTTGTTTAATCATCTCAAAACTTATTTCTAGAGCAATGTGTTTTTGTTTTTTCATTTTCTCTCTCACTCTTTTTCTTCTTCTTAGAGTTGAAAGGGACCATATCCATTTACTGAATGACTGTTTTTATTTTACTAATGTAACATTGAAAGTATTACAGTTTTCTTCTTCTTCCTTCTTTCCTTATGTATTGATTTCTATATTTACTTATCATACCATTTCCAACCTTCTTATACACTTAACAATATTATTTTTTACATCAAAATTTTATTCTAACAGTTTCAACTGTCCTGAGGTCATCATCAGAGCTACAATATCCAAATATATAATTATCCAATTATATACATTCAAAGATCAGCCTTTCAAGCTAATTGTGCATGCGTCTTCTGCGAGTGTTAAATAATAAATGAATACTTCACTCCACAATACAAGATATAGTATTTATGCAGGAACAAAAGGAATCCTCCTATTCCTGCAACTTTGAGTTGCAGGAACTCAAATTCTCATATTCTCATATAAAAGAATTTTATGAGAATTTGAGTTGCAGGAATAGGAGGATTCCTTTTGTTCCTGCATAAATACTATATCTTGTATTGTGGAGTGAAGTATTCATTTATTATTTAACACTCGCAGAAGACGCATGCACAATTAGCTTGAAAGGCTGATCTTTGAATGGATACAATTGTATGCATAGCGTTATATAAAAATAAAATGCTTAATCATCCAATTAATAATTTTATATTTTATGTAGATAAATATGTATATAAATATTGTAGCTGTGATGAAACTGTAAGAGTAAAGTCGTGTTATAAAAAAAGGTATTGTTAAGTATATAAGAATAGTATGATATACAACTTAATATTACAGAAATTGTTTTCACAATGATGGTGCTTTGTAATATTACAAAAATGAAAGCATTATTCCTGATTCTAAAGACGTTTTCGTTTATAGTTAGCATGATAAAATAGGTAGAAAAGCACGAACAGGGATAATTAAAAAGCACCGATTTCTATATTACGGGCGTGTTTTATAAGTTTACAACATAAGTAAATATATTATACAGGCTTAAACCTGCATTTATATATGTAATATATGTGAGCTTCGAACTCAGACTTTCACACGACCCACCACTCTCAGTGCCATCTCATATTGCTGACCCACCTGAACACACACATGTTAAAAAGATAAATAATCACCAATATATGTATTCCATGGTAAACCAGCAATCATCAGTTGGTCTAGATTACTATCCTCACACACATATATAATCAGAATTATTCTCCTGTACATGAGGGGTCAGAATGACTAATATGTCAACATGGATAGGGTGACAATCTTGGCACTAACAAGGGCTTTGAACGTTCCATCATTAGATTTTCAATGAAATGGAAGGCTAAAGAGTTGTGAGTTAGAATAGTTTAAAGCCTGTCTATTAAAGTATAAAGATTGGCTATCTTAATATAAAGCTGAGTACTGATTATATATATGTGTGAGGATAGTAATCTAGACCAACTGATGATTGCTGGTTTAGCACGAAATACGTATATTGGTGATTATTTATCTTTTTAACATGTGTGTGATCAGGTGGGTCAGCAATATGAGATGGCACTGAGAGTGGTGGGTCGTGTGAAAGTCTGAGTTCGAACCTGACATAAGTAAAAGAAAAAGTTTCAAAAACAAAATAAAAACTTATTTATAAAATTGGCTTACTATTTCCACTGTTACTTTCTATATCTCATGTATTAATTTCTCTTTTCTGTACAATTGTAACCTTTTACCTATAAATATTTAAACATTTATACAGAAAAGGTAAACAAATATAATTTAGAGTTAGTTTTACTTACACTACGCATGCTTTCAATAAATTATATATCATTTATAGGTATAAGATTTCTATATATACATAAAGATTTATTATCTAGTCAACGAGGGTAATGATAGTATAATGATGATAGTACCACGTGTCAACAATGTATTCACGCTTATATGTATCCTTTCTATTTTTTTCTGCGAATGTTTGCGTTTTTAGGGTGCATTCAATTTAAAATCTATAGCATAAAATTTTGGAAATCGTTCATTCTTGCTTTTATAAATCTTGATCTGCAAAAATATACGTTAACTTTAGATTTAAAGATCCCCCTTAAAATTAATAATCAATTGCAGTAGTTTATATAGAGACATACACTAATATATGTATATGATTTTTTTTCTATATATATAATAACTTTTTTTTTTTATAAGCGCAGTGCGTATATAATAAAAGTTAAGATTGTATTAAGAAATATTTTTAAAAAGAGAACTGCTTTAATATATACCCTTTCAACATTTTTTTCTTTCATTCTTTTTTTTTTTATTGGACACGTGTTAATAATTAACTCTTACAATAACTCAAGAATGGAGTCATCTAGAAAATGACCACAGAACGGAATTCCTGATTAATAAAGTCGAATTTTGTAAGCTGAAACTTAATTAAAAGGTAAATCAGCTGAATTCTTTTAGCGTCTATGGCGTCTATTTGGTTATTTTTGTTTTGCAAAAAAATATCCATATATTAAATCAAATCTAAAGAAAGGCTTTAGTACACCGTTGTTTTCATTCCGCTTCTCTGGAGCTAGACTAGCTCCCGGCTAGTGGTAAACGGAAGGATCCTTTTAGTGCGCCAGTCACACATTCGACGTAAAAGTATGACATCACAACAGGCATCACAGACAAAGCCAGTTTAGCTAAACGATCGATAATGGGTCAATTAAACACTGCCGTAGCCAGACCTCCGCTTTATTATCGTCTTTTTTTTCTTTCAAAAAACTAAAAATTGTCATTGAACAATAGATTCTTTACGAACAGATTTCCACGTGACTCTCCAATCTTAGCCAGCGAGTAGTCAGCACCCATTCTCAGCGGGACTTGCTTTTTTTTCATTCTATATATTTAGATGTCGTTTCTAAAGACTTTTAATCGGTTAATCAAGCAGTAAAATGATTTACAATTTCAAGTAACGGTATAATTTGCTTTTCTAATCAACTACTGGGTGGTGCTTTACTGTGGTATAATGCAGTTAATAGAAAAACTGTCTTTTAGACTAAATACTTAATAAAATCTATTAATTTCCATTCTTTAGTACACTAGCAGTTTAAGAAATTGTGTGTGTGTTAAAGTAAATATATATATACAGGATAAGCCAAAAGTACGTATGATCGGACACGAGAGTTCAATCAATGTTGCAAGACTTTTGGAACCTACCCCCGATCAGTATCGTATACTTACTTTTGGCTCATATATATATGTAAAGTGAAACCCAGTCTAGATTAGTTATTAGAGGTGCTGCACACACATAAAATGATTTGTGTTTTCCTGAAGGTTTGTGATGATAATATTTATATATTGGACTATTTCCACCATCTAATAATAAGTATTAAATGTCGTTAGAAAAATTTAACTTCGATTACATTCAACTGTAAGTAATAGCATACAGGTTATTATAGGCACAACGTTACAAAAAGTATTCATCTCGTCTCTTCTTTAGGTGTCACTGGCCTGACCAGTGACAGTATTAGCATGACAAGCAAATCTGGACTCTTAGATTTTTTGAATATTGAATTTTAAAGTAATAGTCCAATATATAAATATAATAATTTGATTAGTAATGATAAATAGTACTAACTTTATTCCTTGAATATTAATTTTCATCTATCTATCTATCTATCTATCTATCTATCTATCTATCTATCTATCTATCTATCTATCTATCTATCTATCTATCTATCTATCTATCTATCTATCCATCCATCCATCTAGCCATCCATCCATTCATCCATCTATCTATCTATCCATCTATCTATCTGTCCATCTATCTATCTATCCATCTATCTATCTGTCCATCTATCTATCCATACATCCATACATCTATCTATCTATCCAGCCTTCCATCCATCTAGCCATCTATCTATCTATCTATCTATCTATCTATCTATCTATCTATCTATCTATCTATTTATCTATCTATCCATCCATCCATCTAGCCATCCATACATTCATACATTTAGCCATCCATCCTTCTATCTATCTATCCATCTATCTATACATCCATTTATCTATCTATCCATCCATCTTCTATCTATCCATCCATCTATCTATCCATCTATCTATCTATCGTCTATCTATTCGTCTGTCTATCTATCCGTCTGTCTATCTATCTGTCTGTCTGTCTGCCTGCCTGTCTGTCTATCTATCTATCTATACTGAACAATATAATGATATGTGTAAGAGATTGTGTTCTGGGCTAACTGATGAGTGTTGGTTCAGTACAAAATGAGCATCTTGGAGACCATACATTTTTTTTACATGTCTTGGGTCATATATTTATGATTACACTCCTCCACAAGGTGTTAAAAGAGAATAGAAACCAGTCCCTACCTTGCATGAAAGTAGTGTGGTGAAAACTACACTACAGAAATCTTATTCCATAAAGTGACTTCTACAGTTTGTGCTATTTATAAAGCAGTTTCCTATACATTGTTGAGTCACCATCAGAGAATAGTCAGCGAATAATTTATTGCTTGGGAGTTTATAAGATGTTCAGGCATGAGAATTGACAGACCTGAGATCCAGAGTCACTATCCTATCTTTTCAATGGACTATGTGGAGCATGTTATTCATTCATACAAAAGCTTATACATGGATACTGGACAAAATAACAGGAATATTTGTAATACCTTTACTTTTAAGATGAAAGGTCATTCCTTTTATTTAGAACTGCTTTACAGTCTCTCTTTAATTTAGAATGATGTAGACAAATAGTTATCCAATTCTCTGAAAATTTTCTGAGAGATGTCCAGTAAGACATGGTCTTCTCATTCTCAGCAACTATTTAGGAATGATCTACAGTATCTCAATAATATTTTATTCAGATATGTGGGAATACTATGGATCCCATCCATGTTCTGCAAATGAATATCAGAAGCATCATAAACTTAAAAAATGATTGTTATTTGGCAACAACATTTGTCCAATAAGGATAGCATGATCCTTTAGAATATTCAATTAACCTGAACCTTCTAATCACTGCTTATGATTTTTGACAGATATTTTTCAAATATAATCCCTATTTGATTTTGTTTTTTTATATCATTGAGATAACATATTCATTATTGTAATGATAATAAGATCATCATCATCAAATGATATATTTATTGTAAGATTCATAAAAAGTTTAAGCCCTGGAAGTGGCAGATTTGGATTTCAATCCGAAGTCCATCACTAACCGATGCATCAAACCATGCTGTCCAAGCTCTTCAATGACAGAACTGGGCCACAACTCCTGGATCTTGAATTGCCATGCTTTGCAGTATCCCATCATGCAATACAGCAAAGCTGAAATCCATCTATCTAGTGGTTGCCTTTTTTATTCATCTGCCAGTTGTCTGAGAATTTTACAATTATCTAATAAACTGGTTAGTTAGGAGGCCAGTTGATATTTGAACAGTGAAAATGATAGACATGAAATTTGATTAAGAATCCTTTAATCCCTAACTTTACCATTAATCCATATTGCACAAAGGTTAAAAGAGGTGCAACCAAAGGGTGTTTGCAAATATGGAATAAGAATCTCCAACTCTCAGCCTAATGAATTAGATTTCATTATATTATGACTAATTTAAGACAATTTCAAATCTGTTGTTTGTTAATATTAATAGATTAGCAAAATCCCCAGCTTAAACAATATAAGACAAGAGCAGCTACCCACTCTAGTTCTATCTAGTGTAAGCTTGGATAATCATTGTTAAAGGAAAAATCAGGAAGTGGATTGGTCATTAAATAATAAGAAGGATTTATGTGCATCAGTGATCACTGATTATTCAATCTTACACTAGATGGCACTAGAGCAGAATTGTTGTAGGGTATTAATAAAAGTGCAAGAGATGGGAGTAAAAAATTTTGGAAATAAAAAGGAATGTAGGGGAGAGAGAATTAGTAATACTAGATGATGAGATAATAGAGTTTAATTCTAGAGAAGAATTAGAGACAATCTTAAACAAGTATGTATAGAAATATATCAGATGTGAAGAACAGAGTGATATAAACATAAAAGCATATAGTAATGGAATATTAGGTTTGCAGAAAATGAACTGAATGAGGCAGGGAAGAAATTGGAAAAGTGGAAAATCACGAGTTTTAGATGAATGGGCAGCAGAGATAGCAATGAATTTAGGACATAGGGCAAAATTAATCATGTTTTAATAAGATGGTACCGAAGAGAGATTCTCTGCATAGTTGAAGTAATACAAGAGTAAGGCTACTATTTAAAAGGAAGGGTAAGAATCATAGAAAGTTAAGTAATTGTAGACTGATAGTGGTAATGCCAGTATTATAAAAAGTTTTCACATATATAATGGCTGGAAAGGTCGCAAAATGGATGGAAAAAAATAGTGGGAGAAAGGCAAAGAGATTTTTGATCAGATAGGTGTATAGGAGATAGTTTATTTGTAGTTGCACAACTTATATATATGAGTAGAAATACAGATATAGTTTTTATAGATATAGAGAAGGCATATGAGTAAATAAAAATAGATTATGGGTAACTTTAGAAAATTTGGGATGGATGGAGTTTTAGTGTATCTTATTAAAAAATTGTATGAAAAATAATTACTATAGTTATCAATTAAGGAATATAGAATCAGTTAAAATTAAAAATTGGGCAGGACTAAGGCAAAAATGCCCTATGTCACCTATTTTGTTTTTGTTATATTTTGTTATATTTGAGAGAAATGGAGAGCAATAGAAAGATTAGGAATAGTGGTAGAGATTTCATTAATAGGTGGCAAGGGAGTATATACATTGTTGGGTCTTTTATTTGCAGATGATGTCGTCTTCTTGTGCACAGAAAGAAGGGAAGATATGGAAGTTATGATGAGGACATGCACAAGAGTGGATAAAGAGATGGGGATTAAATTTAGTGAAGAAAAATCAAAAGTGATGATGATTAATATTGCAGAAAAAGAAGACAAAATTTTTTTTATTGGGAGATATCAAGTTAAGTGTGGTGAATAAGTATAACTATTTGGAAATCATCAGGGCCGGCGGAAGCGGGCATGCAACGCATGCTAGGCATGCGGGCGCTGGCAGAAGGAGGCGCCATCACTGAGAGATTAGCATCTGAAAAAGAAGGCGCCATCCCTGAGAAATTAAAACTCTACTAACAAAAATACTCACATTTGAAGAATATTATTCTCAAATGTTTATTTACAAAAATTATTGAGAGTAGATTATTGAAAATCATATGAAGTCATATTATATCATATTAAATGACACACACAAGCAGGCCTGCACACAAGCTCTGCTTAATATTAAAAATATAAAACAATCAAATCTATTATTTATCATGAACAATAAACTAAACATAAAGTTTATTATATTACAAATTTCATATTGTAATGTTTATATATATATAGTACTGCTTATAGTAAACTATAAGTAACTTTCTGCTAGTAAATATATAAATAAACACACACTAAAAGTATTATAAATTAGAACTTATGTATGTATATGCGTATATATATATTAGATCATGTACATAATTTTGAAATCGTAAGAAATGATTATAATATTGCAAAATAAAACATTTTCTAATTTTTTATTTAAATAATAATTTGATATAAATATTCGAACATGTATGTAATATATATTATAGGTATAATTCCAGTAAACTTAATATAATTTTCAGTTTACTTTTTATTTTATATATTTTAATCGTTGTCAAAAGTCTATTTTTTCTGCATACTAATTAGGTTTGCAAATTAATTACATACGTTTGCTTATGATGTTTATCGCAAATTTTAAAATCTTAGTAAGAACTTGTAAACAATAATTATAATCCCAGGAAATTTTCTATTGAAATTGCAAATCAGGCCTGGCAGGCCACCTGTGTTAATTAGAAAAATATATGATAACAAAAGAAAATCTTGCCAATGGTAAAACTAAAATGTTCAATCAAGCGTAAAAAACTGGACACTTGAGTTATTTTAAAACCTGACCATTTTTAATGTCAATGGCTGAATATTTCCAATTTATTAGCTGCCTTTTTTAGGTAAACAAGTTAAACAACTTCTTCCCCTCCGCGTATAGAGTTTTGTATTTTGGCGCAAGAAGTAATTTGTGTTGGACATCTAAATTAGCGATATATAATCTTAAGTATTAAGATACATGATGTAAATATATAAATTAGAGTCCGTATTTATTTATTTATTACATTTGAAAATTATTTTAAAGTGGCGTTCATGAGTAAAAGTAATATGGAATCAAAAAGTAAGAAAAAACTATCCGGTGCACAAAATCGTAAACGCCAAGCTGAAAAAATAGCAAATATTAAAAAACAAAGTGGATCACTTAATAAATATCTTAAAATATCAACTGCTTCTGAAATAGCTTATACTCAACAAGAACCAGAACCGTGCACATCATCTAGATCACAGGGAACTGTTGAAAATATTGAACAAGATTTTAGTAAGAAACAGTTAAGTGACAACAAAGTCATTGTGCCAATATCATATCAAATGTGTACAAATTTAGAAGATCCAGCTGAATGGAATAAAATCGATGACAAACTACGTGTTATTTTAGTAGAAATGGGGCCTCTTCAAAAGAAAGATATTATATATCCGAACGATGTACATGGCCGTAAATTTTCTGATGTATATTATAATAGAAAAATGGAAAACGGAGAAGTAGTTTTTCGAAAATGGCTTATTTATTCCGAAATTTTGAACTCTGTGTTTTGCTTTTGTTGCAAAGTTTTTGGATCTACTGAATCTAGCCTCATAGAAGGATACAATAATTGGAGAAATTTAAGTACAACTTTACACAGACATGAAACTAGTATGGCTCACATGAAAAGTTTATGGAATTGGAATGAACTTGAGAAAAGATTAAAAAACAAAATTACTATTGATTGTCAATCTCAAAATTTATATGAAATGGAAAAGAAACATTGGAGGAGTGTTTTGGAACGGCTGATTGAAATTATCAAATTCCTTGGTAGTCAAAATTTAGCATTTCGCGGATCATCTGATAAATTATACGAAAAAAATAATGGAAATTTTTTAAAATTAATTGAATTATTTGTGAAGTTTGATCCCGTTATGGAAAATCATGTTGAGAGGGCCCTAGATCAAAACAATAGAGTACATTATTTGAGCAAAGATAGCCAAAATGAATTATTGGAAATTTTAAGTACAGCAATTAGGGAAACAATTTTATTATCGATAAAGAAATCCAAATATTATTCTATTATTTTAGATTGTACACCAGATGCAAGTAAAACTGAACAAATGACCATAATTATTCGCTTCGTTTTTTGTAATAATGGAACGGTTAAAATTAGAGAAAACTTTTTAGGTTTCATAGATATAATAGATTCCACTGGACGAGGTTTATGTTCAACAATAATTGAACAACTGGAAAAATGGAAGATTCCCATTGAAGACATGCGTGGTCAAGGGTATGATAATGGGGCCAACATGAAAGGCAAAAAGGCTGGACTTCAAAATTTGATTTTAACCAAAAACCCTCGTGCATTTTACGTACCATGTGCTGCTCATTCTTTAAACTTAATCATAAACGATGCCGCCAAAGTCAATGTAGATACAATTGGTTTTTTTGCAATTGTTCAAAAAATATACAATTTTTTTTTCATCATCTTATAAACGGTGGTCAATCCTTTTAAAATTTATTAAAACTTTAACTCTAAAACAACCATCAGAAACACGATGGGAAAGCAGAATTGATGCAATCCGGCCTCTACGGGATCAGTTGGGTGAAATTTATGATGCACTCTATGAAATAATGAACAACGAATCTTTTAATAGAGAAATTCAACATGAAGCTCAATCACTCTGCACTAACCTTAAGGATTACAAATTTATTTGTTCTTTAATAATTTGGCATGATATATTAAATAGAATAAATCCTGTCAGTAAAATGCTCCAAAATGTAAATATGAATGCTTCACTTGCTTTAGAATCAATCGCAAATCTAAATAAATTTTTACGAGAATATCGATCAGATTCAAATTTCAAAAACATTCTCAAAATTGCAGATGAACTTAGCGAAGAGGTTGATGGAGAGAAAGAATTTAAAACTGCCAAAGAAGTTCGACAACGGAAAAAAACTCGTCAATTTGATTACGAGCATCAGGACGAAACACCTCAAATACCTGAAGAAAAATTTAAAATAAACATGTTTTTTACACTTTTAGATGTAGCGATTAATTCTTTAACAGAACGCTTTGAACTCCTCGAAGCATGTTATAATAATTTCAATTTTCTATATAAAATATCAGAAATTAATAAGAGCGAGTTACAAGCAAAATGCAAAGATTTAGAAAATATTTTGAAATTTGATAACAGTAAAGATATTAATGCTACAGATTTATTCGACGAATTATGTGCTTTTCGAGATATTTTTCAAAAGGATTTTTTAAATTCTCAAAACCCTTTCGAAACACTTAATTTTATAGTTTCTAATAATTTATCTATGCCAAACTTATCAATAGCTTTAAGAATATTATTAACATTACCTGTTAGTGTTGCAAGTGGTGAACGCTCTTTTTCTAAGTTAAAATTAATTAAAACTTACTTGAGAACAACTATGTCACAAAAACGGCTTGTTAATTTGGCATTAATTGCTATTGAAAATGATATTTGTGCAGAACTGGAAATAAATACAATCATATCAAGGTTTATTAATATGAAGTCAAGGAATATAAAATTATTATAATTATAACATGTTTTGTAATGCATTTACTTTTTTTAACTGTATTTTCTTTTTTTTAATATTAAAAATTATTTATTTACATTGCCTTGTTTGTTTCCCTTAGAAAGATTTTGTACACTAATATTTATAACATGTAGGTGGTATACATTAAAGTGACCAGATTTTAACATTGGTAAAACGGGACACCATTGACCGGGGGGGCTGATTAAAAATTTGGTTTATATGGAGCGTTTATATAGATATAGCGTACATTAATAATAATAAATTAAATATGTATGTTTGTAATATTATCTTTTTTTAAAATTATTTCACTTATAAATTGTAAATTTATTATTAAATTTGCTAATATTTGCATAAATTTAGAGGTTAGAAAAATTAGCAAAAATTTTAAAAATAATGGGTTTGTTAAAAACAGACAGTGACGCAAATAATAAATATGAAATTTAAAAAAAAAAAAATATTTGAGATTAAAATATGTAAATGTTTTTCGAAAATTATTTTAAACATTTAAATATTTTAATCTCAAACATTATTTTTTTTTAATTTATTATATATATATATATATTTGAATCACTCTGTCTATTTTTAACAAACACATTATTTTTAAAATTTCTGCAAATTTTTCTAACATCTAAATTTGCCGTGTTAAATTATATATTATTTCATACAAACTGTTTGTATGAAATAATATATAATTTAACAATCAATTTTATGCTATTTTTGATATCAAAAATAGCATTACATCGTGCATTCTTTCTAAAAATCATGACTTTTTTAAAACGCCACGGGACACGGTCGGGTGACCTTAGTAAACATACATATTGACAGGGGCGCCAAAATCAAATTTGCATGCGGGTGCCTAGTACCCAGCGCCGGCCCTGGAAATCATCATAAGTAATATGAGAAATTGCTTGAATGAAGAGAGTAAAAAATGATAAATGAAGCAAAAAAAAAAACAAAGAAAGGGACTGATAAAGAAATTTAACAATGTTTTTATATAATAAATATGTGATGGCTAGAATAGTATGGAAGGAAGTGTATAATAAATATGTGATGGCTAGAATAGTATGGAAGGAAGTGGCAGTAGAAGGGTTAACATATGGTAATAATGATGTGTTATGTGTAAGTAAAGAGGTGTTACATTACTTAGAAAAAGTACAAAGAGAAGTAGAAAGACATGCATTGGATACAGATGTGTGGATGGTAAAGGAGGCAATTCAAAGAGAAATTGGGTGGTCAATTATTTATATGACAGCTGCAAAAAGCAAAATGAAAATGTTTGGTAGATTGCAGTTTATGGATAATAAGAGAATCACTATAATAGCATTTAATTGGGTTATGAATAAAGGGCAGGCAAGAACATGAGTGAGAAAGGTATTCCATGTATAGAAGATTTGGATAAAGAATTTATGTCAGTATAATTACTTATACAAAAGATGGGATGATTGTGTTAAGAGAATTGTTAAGTGAAATAGTTGCGAGGTATGAAATAGAAAAACAGTTGCATTAATAAAGAATAGAGAGGTAGAGAGATGAAAAACTAGTATGGAGAGGAAAAATAGTTTAAATATATAAAAGTAAATAGAATATTGGGTGCAAGTTAATTTATGATAATAGTAAGGAAAGTAGTTTACTGTTTAAGTCTTGAACAGGATCTTTAGCAACAAGGGAATATATACATAAATGGAAAATTATGGGTGAGTTAGCCTGCAAGTTGTGTATTTTTTAAAATGTCTATTTCTATCACACATTACTGAAACATACAATCAAAGATGTGAAAAGAAAAATGATCTCCATAATGCACATTTCATACTGAACCAGCTGTCATCAGTTACACCAGATAACAATCTCTTACACATATCATTATTTGTTCAGTGTGTGTGTATATATATATATATATATATATATATATATATATATATATATATATATTGTGACCAAGTGTGTGCTCCCATGGCTTATCTTAGCATAACAAGTTTACTTGATTTTTTTTTTTAAAAAAAAAGTTAACTGATAAGTAAAATATGAAAGAAACAATAATTTTTGTTGTATATAACACTTTAGTACAGCCTGTATGCAAAGTAGACAGGTTTTTATATTTATCATAAGCATAATAGTTTATATTTCTTTTAATAATTCCAGTTATTATTAAAATAATAGTATTATATTAAAATGTATGCCAGAAAATAATATTTTAATAGTATAATAATTAATTTTATAAGATAGAAAAGAGTAGAGAATGTAAAACTAATTTAAAGTCAGCTTCTGTAAGTTTTAAAATAGTCAAATAAGAGTTAAATTTTTAGTGTGTTATAATTAAGCTTAAAGTTTATTAAGATTATTTTAACATTTAATAATTTTAAATATTTTATTTGGTAGTTATAATAAGTTACAATTAGTTATGTAAAAAGTAATTAATAAATTAGGTTAAAGTTTGAAACATCATTTCCTTTATTCGTGTATGTGTGTGCTTGCATAGGTGAATGGAATGTGTTTTATAATTAATTAAGTAGTTGTATTTTGAGTTATTTAAACTCATTAAAATATATGTATATAAATAAATGATTATAATATTAGTTAAAGAGTAAATCTAAGGAATACATAGTTATAAATTTAAACTTTGATAAATTAAAGTTATAAGAGATTCAATTAGTAAATGAAGTAATATTATGTTGCAGTATTTTTGATAATAATATTTTTTTTTTATGTAAGAAAACTTTATTAACTTTCTTTCAAATTAAGTTCCTTAAAGCACATGCCATTTTGAAAATATCTAGATTAAAATGATGTCATTTACACATTGACTTATCTTATAGTTTTTTTTTTTATAAAAAAGTGGTGGTCAAGAGGTCAGCGACAGCTGCTTTACAAACAATTGTCCTGGGTTAGCACGTCCACTTCCCATCTGATGCTACGACACATGAGAAAAAAAGAAGTCCTTGTTTATTGGGTATTTATAAGAAATTGACAGCTAAAAAAAGGATAATAAAAAAGGGACTATAAAAGAAAAGGGTCTTGGTTGGTTACTCTGTCCAGCTTGAATACTCTCTGACACAAGTTAAAATTGTTAAGTGTTAAATTTTTATAACTTTTATTATTGTTCTTAGCAGTGTTGATGTGAACCTAGTCATCCATAAGTCTACAATGTGCTTTGGCTAAAGTATAGGTAACCCTCACCTTTTGTTATTAACTCTCAATTAAGGTTTCTTAATCATAAAAATGCCACAGAGGAACAATTATGTTTAGTACTAGTCAAATGAGTAAGATTAACTTCAGAATGAATTCTAACAAAAAGCAGGTATTATATTCATTTGCAAATATTGTAAAAATTGTGCAGAACAATTTTCCAGTTCTTATTTTACTTATTTATGTCATAAACAGGAGGCATTTTAAAAGGAGAAAATTGAAATGCAAAGACTATTAAACTGTATATTTGAAGTTTAAAATGTGTTATATTAATTTGCCTGCTTAACAACCAAAATTATTAATTGTCACTAGAAATTGTTATAAAGAATAACTTTAAAATGTTTAGATAACTTAACTACATTAAAAAAATAGTTCTTCATATATGAAAAGGAAAAATATACTGGAGGAATTATACTAATTTTTAATGTTTTCTATGCTGGAACTATTCAGTTCAAATTTTGTGAAGAAATATCATTTTCTATTAAAAAATGTGAATCTAATAATTTATCAATCTATGCTATAAAGTTAGTAGAAATATTTTTAAAGACATTCTGACATACTGCATTATTCTCTGATAACAAATGCTTTATGAAATATTTTACAGAAATCTATTAATATTTTTTTTATAAAACGCAGATGTGTCATTATTCTATACAAGTAACTTTAAAGTGATTAAAATATGCTATTTAAAAAGAATAAAAAAATGAAGCTGCATTATTAATTAAATAAACCCACTGTGATCCCAAAATTTCCACAGCTTAATATAGTCACGGTTAATTATTGTTTTGTGTTCATTTATTTTTCTTTTATGTTTTTAAAAAAATGCTTTCAAATTTAGAACTAAGTTAGATATAAGAACTTCTATATATCTCGTTTGGAAATCTTTTGCCATGTATAAAATAATAAGTTTTGACTTGAAGCCTCACAGAACCATTCACCTGTTGAAGGGGTACTGTATGTGCTCTACAGACAGCTCGGTGTGGAGAGAGCTTGCTTATGAACTAAGTTTTTTTTGGGGGGTTGGTAAAAATATTTTATGCAATATTTTCTTTTGGTATTTTGTTATATTTTAATTAATACTATTTTAGTATTACAAACATGCCAGGTAATTAATTTATGTAATTTTAATTTTAATGGGTATATCAAAATGTGTAGATATTCTACACATTATCAGGTAATATTTATTATTTATTTGGTATGAGCTTAATAAGCTGAACTATATTCTATTTATTTTGAGTCAGTGGAGATTTTCATCTCTCACAATAATTATTTTAAATGTATGGTATTTCATTCAGTTATGGGCAAAACAGCCAAAGTAATTATTAGAATTTTTTTTGATATATATTTGCATAAATGCAATAGGCATCATAACCACTAATATTTTCATGCACTAAGAATTATTATTCTCATACTTTTATTCATTTTATTACTCATGTCTACTTGTTACAATAATTTTTATATTCCATATATGTGTGTATTGTTACTTTGTGCCAAAATTTTATATACTATTAATTTTCTTTGTCAATATTTCATAATCATTTGACTTAAATTGCACATTTGTTGGTTCAGACATTGCTTATTGTTTATTATGACTAATGTTTGTATCTTGTCATATTGTTAGTTATAGTATTGCTTGGCCTCATAATGTAAGGATCTATGGCTTATATTTATTATTGTGCTTGATGGAGGATCATATATTTCTTGGTGTGACTTTCCATGTTTTCCTGATGCGCTGTGACAAAGTCCAGGCATCCACTTTTGCCTTAGATGTTAGTATTTGGAAGCCACCATTCTTATTGATGTATTCATTGACTGATGTTATTTTGCTCTGTCGAGCCTATGTTTGACCTATCATTCATGATGTATTTAAAGCTATTTTTTCACCATAGTTGGTGTGGTTGTTTTGTATTTTGATGTGTGATGATAAGAGAAGTTAGTTTTGAAGGATTTAGTTTATTCAGGTTGCACTCAGTTATTTTAGTATTAAGAGGTGTAACAATGTCTGTATTGTGCTGTTATGATATTATAATCATCCACAAGTAAAACAACAATGGTGAATAATTTTAAATATTTAGATTGTAAGCATATGGCCATTAAGTGCAATCCACACATTCTATGTAATTTCTGTGTTAATCTAGAATTTTTGCGGATGGATGTGCAAGTCATTTACTTTAAACATTTCAGTGTTATTAATATTATGTGGACAGTTATTTTTTAATTTTATGGGTGCAAATGATTTATGATGAGTGGTCCATACATTTAATTTATTCAGTTATTCAGTTGTTCAAAATTCTAAGCAATAGGAGTGCCAGCCATCACTCAAATTTATTTAGCTGATAATATCAGGTATTAGTAGGTTAATCCATTAATCCAGGTTACTAATGTTTATAATGTTTTTTATTTTATAATAAATAAATAAAGAAAAATTATGTTACTGAGCTAATGCTAATCTAGTTTAAAACATTTAAATTGTATGGTGCCCAAAATTGTTTAAAGGATCATTTAGTTGAATAGAGGTGTCTAAGAATTAGCTAGTAACTCTCCATTTTAGTAAAATTGTTAAAAAAGGTGATTTATGTAAAATCATTTATTTTCAAAAAGAAACCTTGGTAGTCTATTTTTCAGCTCAAAAGATGTTGTCTGAATACTTTCAGACAAAAGACCATTTTTTTTTTGGATAGCGCTATCTTGGCAATATTTTCAAGCTTTATGTGAATGTTATTTTATTGTTATAATTGTAAATAAATCTATTGATTATTTATTTAAAATAAATCTAGTTTCTGTTTTTTTTTGTATGCTATTGTCTTGGGTTTACAATATTAATTATTTTTATTAAATTAATGATATGCAGAATACTTTCATATTCATAGAAATAAAATAAAGTCATGCATATAGTTATGATTTCTGGATGAAATCAATATAACAGATAATTTCACATTTGCAGATACTAAAAATAATATTTTGTTTTAAGAAGTATTTTAACTATGTTATCTTTTAAGATAGAAGATTGTATAATATGAAATGAAGATGGTTTGACATTTCAGAAGGTTATCCATGCTATTCCACACTTCACACTACTGTGTTATTTTAATATCAAGGTCCAATTTATATTTAGTCACTTATAAAGGTTGTCTGTGGGAGGATGAAAGGACATAAAAAGCACCCTTCCATCTCAAGTGATGTCCTGGGTAAACAGCTATGATTATTCTAAATTTTAAATATTTTAAATATGCAATTAAATATTTGAATAAATATCCTTTTCTAAAATTTGATAAGTATTATTATTTTATAGCAGCAAGCAGTCACTACAAGTGAAGTGATAGCCTCCTATAGTCAGCCAGGATATCATTCACTTATTCATTTGCTTATTAGGCAATGCCATATATTAGTACATTTCACAAGAGTTACAGTAGGACTGCTGAGATCATTTACTCTTGTTATTTTTACAGTGATTTACCCAATTCCTATATCATGATATTAAATATTACTAGTGTAAGATAAGTATTTCTTATTTATTCTCTGTATTAGAAGAAAGTTACATCTGATGGTAGTTCACTTCATCCAAATTATTACAAATTATGCTAATAGTATTTATTTTGGAAATAGTAGATTAAAATGATTTATTAGAAAATCCTTCTTTAAATAGAGGTTTGTTGTACTCAGAGAATATAATTTGACGGGAGGTTAAATCTAACAAATATTTAATAAAGGTAGAAATTTTCTTCTATAATTTATTCCAAATTATTTATTATGCAATAATTATTTGCAGCATTGTCTCACCCCCCCCCCATCTTATAAATCTCTCTGTATTATATAAAAATTTATTCTGACCTTGCTGTGTCTAGCTGTAGAGTCTCTAGAATAGTGTTATTATAATTTCGCAATATTACCAACTCTCTTACAACTTCTCAGAATAATTACAATTACAATTTTTAGGTTACAATATATAGATAGCAAATTACTACAGCTTAATTGGCAGGTTTCAAATTTTCTGCAGTCACAACTTTGATAGAAACAATTTTATTGAAATATGTTAATAAGTTTTATGAGTAATTTATTAAGCTAGATATTATCTCTAGCCCAAATATATACTTATGTCTGAGTTAGTGAATAAAATATTTGCAATATATATGTGAGTGTTGAAAAGTATTGTAGACTTTTTTTTTCATATGTCATAGCATCTGCCGGGAGGTGAACCCGCAATAACTGTCTGCAACCAACTGCTTGCTTGCAAGGTGGCTGCACTGACCTCTCAGCTAACAATGCTTGACAAGTACTGTAGACTTGCAGTTCATAAATAATACATATTCAATTCTAATCTATGTTTATCAACAAAATGAGTGAGCTAGTATATGCTATATATGTTGAACATGGGCAGGGGGTTGGAATAAATTATACGTTTGTTGTATTCATTGTGAGAAATAAACAGTGAGTTTACTACAGACAATTTACTTTAGAAGTTTTCGATTTATTTTAGTTGAAAGTAAAAATAATTATAATGGAAAATAATTATAATTAAAAGCAAGTTATGGGATTATTTTTATCAGAGATAAAAATAACTTATTAAAGTAAGAACAATAAAACAGATTTGGAAAACACACGATTAAGTTTTCGGAATGTAACAGATAAGACTAAACAAAAGAACTCAGGGGGATATATAAACTGCTAGAGGAAAACATCGCGCACTTGTTACAGTCTTGTTAACAGAAGTGGATACGTAAAGCTATTAAGAGCTATTTGCGGCACAACAATTTTAAGAGTTGTTCAGCCGAGTTCGATCGGATTGTAAGTGTTTTTCTACCCCTCTGTAAAAGCTTAGGGGTGAAGACATTACAAGATTGGCACAGTCTAAGTTTCAAACCTAGTAAAACTTGAAGGAATAAGCCAACAAGAAAGTCAATTGATACATTCGGAAACAAGTAAAATGTCATTAGGACAAAGCAGTATTCCTGAATTTAGCATTGAAAATGCCGAGGAATGGCCTCTCTATATAATTCACTTGGAAAATTTTTTCAAGTTAAATGGGATAAAAAATAATGAAAAAAAAAGTGGCTGCACTTTTATGTTTAGGAGGACGCAAAGTCATAGAAATTATTAATAAATTATGGGACGAACCGATAACTGATGGAGTACAGTTTGAAGAGATAGTTAAAAAATTAACAGACTATTTTAGCCCAAAGCCATCTAGACACATAGCTAGATTAACTCTGAGAAATAGAAAGCAAGTGAGGGAGGAAAAAATTAAAGACTATGATATAGCATTAAAACAGTTGGCAAAAAATTGTGATTATGGCAAATTTTTAGAACAAGCTTTGCTGGATCAATTATTGTGGGGAATGCACGATGAAAGATTGTGGCAGATGTTGTTAATAGAAAGTGACTTATCATACGAAGTCGCTATTAAAAAAGGAATAGCATATGAGGCAGTAATTGAGCAAGCCCTAGCTTTTAGAAACAACTCAGAAAAAACCAGAAAGATGGCAGTTTACAAAACAGATCAAAGTCAGCAGCTGAAGAATGAAAATCTTAACAGAGAGAAAATGTTAACAGTGAAATGTTTCTGCTGTGGTAAAACCATCCATGTATCTAAAAATTGTAAATGGAGAAAAGAAAACTGTTATAACTGCGGATTTAAAGGACATTTAGCAGCTGTATGCAAAAAACCACGACAAACAAAATGTAATCCAAACACAGATGATACAATGTATATCATTGGCTATGTATCAACTAATGAACAAAGCATGGTGGTGAGAGATAGGACTTTTTCGCAAAGACAAAGACAGATCACTAAACTACAAGAATTGGAATCACGTAACCAAAAATTAGCTGCCACGCTTGAGAGAAAGACACAATCGGAACTACAATGCAACTTGCAATTTAAAGAACTATCAAAAGAAGTGCAAAAATTAAAACTGGACGTTTATGAATTAAATAAATTAAAAGAAGAACTGGAACAACAAAATCCAGAATTTAGTAAAAAATTACAAAGCAAATTTTCAGAATGTCAGAGTTTTGAAAGATCGAAAGAAGATTTAAAAAGCGAACTCACAATGTCACAATTATCAGAACAGGTAGAGAGTTGGCAGCAGTATGAAATGGAACTACAGGAAAAGATGGCCAAAAGTGAAAATGAAATTGACACGTTCGAAGATTTTTTAGAATGGAAATCTTTAGACAGTGAGCGGCCAGAGACAAAAACCGCAGAACAGAAAAAAACCCAGAGTCTCTCTGAGCGAGAGAAAAAAGCACTCAAGGCGACGAGAAAAAAGAAAAGTTCACACAATTTTCAAGATTATATCGATTAATAGGAAAAATCAAGTTTTCTCCAAGCTGAAAAAGGAAACCATGCATATTGGATGATTATGTGTAATGTAAATAAACTCTAACTTCTAGAGTGAGGGGAGAAAGTGTTGTATTCATTGTGAAAAATAAACAAAGAGTTTACTAGAGACAATTTACTCCAGAAGTTTTCAATTTATTTTAGTTGAAAGTAAAAATAATTATAATGGAAAATAATTATAATTAAAAGCAAGTTATGGGATTATTTTTATCAGAGATAAAAATAACTGATTAAAGTAAGAACAATAAAACGGATTTGGAAAACACACGATTAAGTTTTCGGAATGTAACAGATAAGACTAAACAAAAGAACTCAGTGGGATATATAAACTGCTAGAGAAAAACATCATGCACTTGTTACAGTCTTGTTAACAGAAGTGGATACATAAAGCTATTTGCGGCACAACGGTTTTAAGAGTTGTTCAGCCGAGTTCGATTGGATTGTGTTTTTCTACCTCTCTGTAAAAGCTTAGTGACGAAGACATTACAACATTAGATCATGACTCTACTGTATTAACTTTGTTAATGAAAAGTAAGCTTAAATTCAATATATTAACTTTAAAAAAAATATTAATTGAACTAGCTAACCAAAACTAAAGATTTCATTTTTTAGCCTGCAAGCAAACAAAACATTTTTCAGTAAATAAAGGATAATAATCAATTATTTTTATATCACTATTGCATATTTGTTATCAAGTAGTTAAAATAATTCTTAAAATTTAAACATTCAATTTATAATTAAAAAAAATAAATAAATAAATAGCTTTTACAATTTGGAAAAATCTACGTCTGCTATAACTTCCTGTTTTCCTATAAAATATTTGTACTTGACTTATTTTGCTATAAAAATAAATAAATCCAAATGTAGGGTGGATCTAAATATTATACATTCATCAAAAACAAATAATCAAAGAATTAATTTAATTTTACAAAAATAAAATAAATTATGCTGCTTGTGGATGATTTTCAATGTCCTGATTATAAACACAATTGCCACTGTGTGAATGCAATAGGTATGCCTCATCCAAAGAAAACCGTCTCCTTTTATCTCAGACTCTATCTCCATCTTCTCTTTAATTAAACTTTAACTCCTTCAAATTTTATTTTAATGATATTGTAATTGGAATGTTTTTTTTCTTCTGCTAATTGTAATATATGTACATCAACATTTTGAATGTTCAAAAAAGAAACGATTATTCAGTATTAGAATCTTTAAAATTTGCTGAGCATCCATTTGACTGCTAAGGCCAGAATTATAGTACCCATAATCTGCAAGGTGCATTATGAGATTTAAATAAGGTGGATATTATGTAAATGACCAATTTAAATATTGCACTTTTTGGACAATGGCATGTGATGATAAAAGAAATGTAAGATAAAAAGTCATGGTTCATTTGTAATAACCCTAACACTATTAACAAAAAAAATACTGTTCCATTGTCTGAAAAGAGGAAAATTTAAATTAGTCATATAGTTAATGTCCACCTTATTTAAATCTCACATTATACCCTACAGATTATCAAGTACTATGGTACTAGTCTTAGTGGTCAAAAGCATCCTCAGGAAAGTTTTAAAGATTCTAATACTGATTATGGTTTTTTTTTTTCAACCATTTAAAATACGGATATATATATATACATTTCATTGATACTGGTATATAGCTATTTTCAGATATACAAAAAATTGTTAAAGAACATTAGAAAATATCTATGAGCCATTGATACCTGATTCCAGTACTATTTTAAGAACTCATAATAATCTGTAATCCCACATACATCAATATAAAAAAGGTAAGATAAAAAATAAAATCTGATCATTGGTAAATCATAAACAAAATTGTTTATTTATCTTGTAAACTGAGAAAATTATTTCAAAAATATTTCCATTTAACACATGTTGTATATAAAAAAAATTCTTTTCTAAACAAGAAAAAGTATTACAAAGAAGATTTTTCTGTCATTTTCCTTACCAATAGAGTTTTAATCTTTTAAAATCAGATGTCAACACATATGTATATTTTATCTTTTTTTGTATTTTATCTCTGCTTCTTACTCAAGTATAAAACAGTCCATATACATAATAGTCAGCTCCTCTGTATTAGAATTAATATTTTAAATAATATTTTTCATATATATATATCATCATCTTTTTCAACCATGATCAATTTATTGCAGGATGAAGGTCTCTCCAAGTTCGATCCATCTTTTTCAATCTCTAACCTTTTTTCTCCATATCCCCTCTGCACACTTCCTTATTTCATCAATACATCTCACATGTGGTATTTTTCTAGGTCTTTTGCATGCTCTTGGAATATAATTTTAAATTTCAACTGTCCATCTATTATCATCTCTTCTAGAAATATGCCCATCCCAATTTATCTTTTGTATCTTAATTTTTTCAACAATATCAGTAACACCTATTTTTTCACTTACCCATATATTTTGTTTTCAACCTCTTCTTGTAACTCTTAACATGCATCTCTCCATACTTTTTTGAGTGGTTTGAACTCTGTATTGCTCTTCCATTAAATGTTCACTTTCAGCATACCAACCAAGCTTAATTCTGTGATTAATTTCATTCATTATAGATTTTTATACCTGTATGTATACTGCATTTATAGTAGTAAATTCTTTTCACAATCTTAGATTTCTGTTTTTGCTTCTCTATTTATATATCATAGTTTATTATTTATACTGGAATCTTTGAGGATCAAGTTTCTTAATCAATTTGTATACACAAATAGAATGGTTTCAAATATACATTTTCACATCATATGCCCTGATTAACTATTTAATCAATTAATTAAATTACTTGTATAGTACAGGTAATTTGTTCAGCCTTTAAGTCACTATCTTGTGGCTATATTTAACACTATATTGTGATTTTCCATTCATTTGGTAGCAGAAAGTTATATAATATTGATTTACTTACCTTATAAAATTGCAAATTATCAGTATTGTATATAGAAATCTACTACAGGAGCTAATAATCCGCTGACACTATTACAGATTGATAATTTGTCTCCCTTCCATACAAGAGTACTTGGAAAAGCTTTCAAGATACCATTTGTTTTTTTTGTCTTGATTACAAAAATGAAAAATATTTTTCATAGTTTATTTATATATACCAAAAATGATCAAATTTCAAAACAAAACTTGTTCATAATGTTGTCTTTGCAATGTAATATATTAAAAATAATAATTCAATAAAAATATTTAATCAGACAACTTTTATAATAATATATTTAATTTCACCAACCCGGAATTCACCCCTATACTGGAGCCTTATAGTTTGGTATAATTATAAGTAAATTATGTGTATATATTTATATAGATGATTATCATTCTAATTATGTTGGGTTTAAAATATTAAATATGGTTATATAGGTATGTAAGAAAAGAAAGATCAGGAAATTTATGAAAAATATTAAGGTATAAATGTGTGATTGTATCATGTAAATATATGATTATGATTTAGGTAAATATTATGTATAAATATTATGTGTAAATATTATGTATAATTGTTTATGTATGTGATGAATAAGAAATAGAAGATTTGTTTTATCTTTGATATTGTAATATAAAATGAAGCCTGTAGGTGGAGTTGCTGTAGAAAAGAAAGAATTGTAATGTAACTAAGTGTATTTACATCTTGATAAGACTCCAGTATAGGGGCAAAATCCGGGTTGGTGAAATTAAATATATTATTATAAAAGTTGTCTGATTAAATAATTTTTATTGAATTATTATTTTTAATATATATATTTATGATTTTTTTCACAAAATATTTTTGTAATATTTAATTTTTAGATGAATAATGGGATTAGATTCAGATTTTGTATGAAAATACTTATTTTTAGAAGAAAACAAAAGAAACCAATAACATATGGTCACAACATGTTATTGGATAAAAAGAAAGCACTCACATTGAGTGTAACAGATTTTTTTCGATCATTTTTTAAAAATTATAAATAGAATTTAAAATTAAATAGAATTTTGTTATCTTTAAGAAATCAGAACTATAATTTATTCAGTTATAGAAACTGAATTAAAACAAATGTAATTTATTTAATTTAATGTTTTTATCAGTGGTATAGTAATTGTTTAGTAGGAAGAAAGTTTTTATTCTTATTAATCTTATTATGTATTTCAGTTTAAATATAGGGGATTTGAACACAGACTTTCCAAGAACACTTCAACTATCCACACTATCTCATACCACTGATACATATGATCACACACATGTAGAAAAGATAAATAATCAATATACCAACTGATGTTTGCTGATTCACCACATATATGTATATTGGTGATTATTTATCTTTTCTACATGTGTGTGGTCATGTGAATCAGTGGTATGAGATAGTGTGGATAGTAGTGCTTGAAAGTCTGGGTTCAAATCCCCTATTTTACAATTAACCTCTAGGTATATGATGAATACCCATAATTCAAGTATTACACATTAAGCCTGCATCTTTCCCATCCCTCTTCTATTTAAATGGATAAGATCCTATAGATGAGGGGTCAGTGTGATTTGAGGTCAACATGGGCTTAATAATAATATTGCCATCAGCATGAGATTTGGGCTTTCCATCTTCAGATTTTAAGTGGTATGGATGGCTGAAGAGTTAGAGGTTGGAGTAAATTGAAGTCTGTCCATTAAAGTATGAAGATTAATATAAACTGAGCACTGATTATATACTTGTGTAGATGACAATCTGGACTAACTGATGAGTGCTGGTTCAGCATGAAATATGTATATTGGTAATTATTTATCTTTTCTACATGTGTGTGGTCATGTGTATCAGTGATAAGAGATAGTGTGGATAGTTGAAGGGTGTTCAAATTCTCTATATTTACAATTAAGTTCCAGGTATATGAAGATTGCCTGTATTTTAAGTAATTCAGTTTACTATTTTTTTTTCTATGTTTACAAAATTGAAATAATATTTACTAAGGCTGTAAACCTCAAGAATATTCGTTTGAAAATGCGAAGGTAGGGACCTCTACAGGTCTTAACCACAAGCTTATATATTTCTATCAAATAATTTAAAATTTCTAAAAGTATAATAAGAAATAAGAATAAATATGTTCAAACAAACAGATGTACATTTAATCAAATCAATCACTAACTGCTATGAAAAACATGCAATCAGCTAAGCAGTTGGCAGGTAGACAAGATAATGCTCACAATTCTCTATTCAAATCCAGGCTTTATAACTTCTGATCTTCAGAAATAAAAGGTAGTATCTGCTACACATACATTGACTTAAGAAACATTGTACAGATTTCCTTATATATTTTTCTGGGTGACCTACACTTGACTAGCATAAAGATTATGTAAACTGCCTTATTGAAACTGTTTCTTTTTTCAGTTAAAATCACATCAATATTTAAAAAAATCTAAGCAGAAGATTGTAGTATTTTTTCTTACATACCATATATCCGCATCATACATACGCACAATAACTTATTAATATTTTTTGCTATTGCATTATCTTAGATATCAAAATCAAACAGATTCGAAAGTAGTTTGCAGAATATTACAGCCAATTTTATAAATTATATATACATGTCTCTGAAAGTAAGCTTTTTAATTTTATACAAAAATTTATATTTTTATCAAGATCAGAAACAAATAAAATAAAATATTTGTGTCAATAAAATTTTTTTATAACATTTTACATAATTTATAATATATCAAGAATATGATTACTTGATTAATTAATTTTAAATCATTTTAGACTTTATTTTAAATAATTATATATATAATTTTTACTGGTACTCATACTTATGACAATCCATCCTGCTTGGTGGTGCTGTTTCCATGCAAAAGCACAGAAATATGCCATTTACATGGCCAAACTTACACCTTATAAAACAGTAGTGTTCATATTAGCCAATGCAGGCCTAGATTACATTGCACACAATTATTACAGCCCACTAATGTGCTTCGTGACACTATAAAACTAGTGCATACATCACAGATCACTACCATACAATGTGAGGGTGTATAGAATTCAACTGGCCATAACTGTTTTAATGTGCATTCAAAGTAATGATGTTACACCCTACCTGATGTACTTTTTTTACATAATAATAATAATTGTAAGCCTGTTGCCACGCTTCCCTACACATCTTTGAAGGAGAAAACAATTTCAAAAGGGTAGGTCCCAACACCATTTCAAAGAATTCATGTGAAAAGGCATGTCTGCATGAGAACATTTATGAGACTTCTAAAATGGCTGTGGTGGAGTGCTATGTGCTGAAATGTATAATGTAATTTAAAAATGTAATTGTTCCATTTTATTAAATAATGTTGTTTCATAAAGAACAGCTATGAGATGTCTGCGGTTGCAAGTTTATTTTGGAAATCTTAAGCTTGGTTTGATCAGAGGCCACAATATTTCACAGGCAGAACCACTAATGAAATTATTAGGAAATATATACAATCATGTCTCCAAACCTCATCTATTAAAGAAAAACCAAATACTTATGAAAATTCAAAATTTCATCCATAATATAGAACTACGTTAACTGCATGCAGAAAAATAGTAACAAATCATTTTCTAAATGCTATAATATTCAAAAATGCATTATCTTAAAAATCTGAAATTCTTCTCTTAACTCTTACATATAAATATGGCTAATAGTAAATATAATTAATGACATCAAATTTATAAATGGCTACATTATAAACAATATTATTTTATGACATCAGTATATATACAACTGTGTATTTAACTTCTAAATCATTTTGCTAAAGCTCAACTAGATAATAAAGTACAAATTATTTATTGTTGAACATTATTCAACAGAAATTTGTGTACTTCTGAGATTTCCTGTAAACAAAGATGTCAGTTTGAATTTTTGATAAATATATAGTTTCAAGGGCCTACAATCTACCGAAGATGTGTTAGTTTTTAAATTAAAAAAAAAAGACATAATTTCTGATGAATTTCATTAAGAATCTTCATTTCAATTTTTTTTTACTTATACAACAACATGAAAGTGACAAGACACTCTTAACATTGTCGTACTTTGGCTCAATTCAGCGTGTTTCTTTTTGTCAACAGTTTTTTGATAAATTGTCATCATGAGCAAAATTTGGGACCTTTTTGTCACAGATCATAATGCAGAGGAGTCAGATCCTACTCTCTGGAAAAGTGCGCATTAATGGTCATGATATAAAACTTTACATTCAAACACCCCCACAATGACAATACAATGTGAAATCTTATTTAAACAAAACAAAAAAATAAAATGAAATATTGTAATTAATTTTTTCACAATGATTTCCTTTTTTAAAAATAATAGTAAAAATAAAAAATTAAAATGTAAATATTAAATATGATGTTTCTTAGCAGTCATTTTTTTGTAAACATTTTTTGTGGGCCCCTTAAACTGTATATTTATCAAAAACACAGACCTCCATCTTGGTTTACAGGAAAACTCACAATTACCTAATTAACATATGTTTAATTTAACTTTAACTGATTTTTAATGTCAATATTTGTAATGTAAATCTTTTATTACATCAGTTATCACGTTATATTTCTAATTAAACCAATATTTATATATGCAGTAAACTCTTTTATTACATCTCTTTGATTTTTTAGAAATAATTTAACTCTTTCAAATTGCTTTTTACTATCTATTAAAATAATGCTATAATAGTTTAGAATTACCTTAAAACTGGTGAGAATAACATACAAAAGCAAATGCCTTATTTTAAATGCTTTTATGTTAACTTGCCATGTCTGTGTTTCTGTCTGTAAATCCATATTTTTGAATTATTAACAATAAAAAAAATCTGCTCCTATTTAAAACTAGAATTCCTGTCTTTAAGATTCCCAAGAAATACCTTAACAACTGAACCAATGAAAATATTACATTCATAAAATAACATTTAACTTATACTTAATTAATTAAACTGAAACATACAGGCTTATTATATACCTGTGTCTATATATGTAATATATAGGGTTTTGAGAACAGACTTTCACATGACCTACCACTCTCCACACTATCTCATAATACTGATACACTTGAACACATATATATTGAAAAGATAATCACCAATATATGTATTTCATGCTAAACCAGCAATCATCAGTTGGTCCAGATTACCATCTGTACACATATATGCTATAAGTGCTCAGATATATATTAAGATAGCAAATCTTCATACTTTAATGGACAGGTTTCAATCCACTCCACACCCTGAGGCCGAGATTCTTGTCACACCCATGCTGACCTAAGGTCAATCTGAACCCCACATATACAGGACATAATCCATTTAATACATATGCAAGGATGGGCAGACATCTCTACAATGTAATAACTGAAACACAGGCTTATTATATACTTGTGTCTATATATATGTAATATATAGGGCATGTGAGCACAGACTTTCACATGACCTACCACTCTCCACTCTATCTAATAACACTTATACACTTAAACACATATATGTTGAAAAGATAAATAATAACCAATATACATATTTCATACTAAACCAGCAATCATCAGTTGGTCCAGATTACCATCTCTACACATATATGCTATAAGTGCTCAGATATATATTAAGATATCCAATCCTCATACTTTAATGGACAGGCTTCAATCTATTCTACACTTCAACTCTTTAACCGTCCATCCAATTGAAAATCTAATGACGGACTTAATTAAATATATATATATATACATATGACAGAAACATTAGATTTATAGAATAAAATTTTGTTAATATTGATTTAATTCATATTTAATAAATTAAATTAATTAAAAAGCCAATATATAAATATTTTTATATAGTAGACAATCACATAATATTTAAATTTGCAATTCATTTGTTAGCAGACATTTTTATTTTCATGTCTTATTATTAAATTACAATATTTGTCAGATTTTTTAATAATTTTAAACATTTTTAAAAATAATATGTAAATATAACTAAAAAGTAAAAAAAAAAAAAATGTAAAAAAAAGGTTTTTTTTAAAAAAAATAGTGCTTTTCTGTAAACAGCTGGCTAAAAAGTAGAAAAATAAAGTAATCCAACTAAAAAATATATCATTTTATAAAAGCATTTGAGATCATAAATATCAAAAAGGCCTCAAATGCTTTCATGAAATGACAATGTTTTTTTAGTCAGATTACTTCATTTTTCTACTTTTTAGTCATCTGTTTACATAAAAACATTATTTTAAAAAAATCTTTTTTTTTTTACATATTATTGTACAATGTTAGAATACAAATATAATTCAATATACTTGAAAATTAGATGTAATTGTAGAGAATTTGAACACAGACTTTCAAGAATCCTTCAGCTATTGACTCTATCTTATGCAACTTATGCCATGACCACACTTATGTGAAAAAGATAAATGATCTCCAATATATGTATTTTGTGCTGTACCAATTGATGAGTGTTGGTTCAGCATCAATTACATATATTGGAGGTCATTTATCTTTTTTACATATGTATGAGCATATGTATTGATTGTGTGAGATAGAATCAATAGCTGAAGAGATCTTGAAAATCTGTGATCAAATCCTCTACAATTACAATATTATTGTACAGTAAATTTCTAATAGCAAATTTAAATTTTATATATGATTTCTTTTCTGTAAGCTACAATTAACTTACTGTGTAATATTCATGGCCTTCCCCCTATTACATTTTCTTTGATTTTGAAATGTATTTTGACTATATTTAAAAAAAGTGTATAACATAAAAGATTATTGTGTAGTACAAGTAAATATTAAAAGATTATTATAAAGTAGAAATAAATGTTTTTTTTTAACAGAATTAAACTTATAAAAAGAGAAAGTTAAAAAAATATACAACTGTTATTGTTAAATGATTTTTCTTATTTTTCTACATAAGTTATAATAGAATTCTACTATAATATTCAGGCTATTCTCCTTATCCTATTTGTAATTAGTTTGCTTAACCATTTTTAATATTAGCTAAGGAAAGGTTTATTTCATATGTTAATTTTGTTATCTGTAGCTGAACACACTTTTGGCTGGCTTATGGGGTGGCTAGATATTCTGTAGCATTTAGATGTATAATGCTAATTTATTTAAATAAGTAATTTAAATATTCAATTTGTTGGAGAGTTGGACACTATTTTTTTTTTTTATTAAATACCTGGATTGTTATTAACAATAAACCTCTTTCACTTTCAGTTTACTATCATATTGCCAATAACAACTAGGCCAGTAATAAAAAAGTGAATAGTGTCCAACTCTCCAACAAATTGAATATTTAAATTATAAATTTTAATAAATTAGCATTATACATTTAAATGCTACAGAATACTTAGGCATTCCATAAGTACTATAAATCTGGCTTCAATGTCCAAAAGTGTGTTCAACTACAGTTAACTAAATTAACATATGTAATAAGCATTTGCTTAGCTAGACTTCAAAATATTTAAGCAAACTAATTACACATAGAAATCTATATAAAATAAATAATAATAAATAAATAAGCATAACTTTTAAATATCTGCAATTGCAAAGTGGAAGTCACTATCTCTTATTGAGTTATATGGTAACCACACCAATGAAAACATAGGATGATACCATAAGAAGTAACTTACAGTCTTTGCTTTCAAAAAAGTTTCTTCAAACTTTCCAAATAACTTCTGATCAAATGTGTGAGTTTTGCAGGCAATTTTTAAACAGGAATACTAATTATTTCTCTATTTCAAAGTATTTAAAATAATGTTAATATATTTTTTGCACAAGATATCTATCATAAGCAAAAAATTGCAATACTATTAAGGTTTTTTGAAACTTTGGCAAATCTTTTTATTAGATGCTATATGGAATATCACTTTGGAGTTGGGACAAATGTAAAAAAGAGGAGATCCTATACATTATTTATTTATTTAGTTATGGATTTTTATTTACTTATGAATATTTCAGTTCCAATTAGGTTATTTCTGGGGCTTCACAGTGGCTTGACTCAAATGTGGCCAAACTCCTTTTCCAATTGCAAACCCTGTTGTTGCAAGAAATCTAGGAAAACTAATTTTACATTAAGTTTTAGCTTAATCCTCAGATACAATTAGATTAATATAGTGAGAGACACATAGTATGTGAACAAAAACCTTTCTCTCTTCATATAATTTTGTAACACAATAGGTTTTGCATTTCTTTCTATTTTTTTATGGATACGCTACCATACCAAAAGAGAAAACAGTTATTGGTATGGTAGTGTATTCATACATTCCAGGAATGGTGGACAAATTAAAGAAAATCTGCAGTCAATATAACATTAGAACTGCTTTCCAAAGCCATACCACACTTCAAGGAATGCTTACTTCTACTAAGCCTAAAGTGGAAATGCTGAAGAACAAAAACTGTATCTGTGAAATACCATGTGAATGTGAAAGAAAATACATTGGTGAGACCTGTTGCCTGGTTGAACAGTGATTGAAGGAGCACAAACTAATGGTTAAAAGAGAAAAAATAGATGTGTCTACCATAGCAGATCATTTATGTACTTATGACCATATGCTTAAGTGGGAAAATACAAAGATATTGGACAAAGAGGAAAAAATGCATAGAAGAAAATTCAAGGAAGCTGCTCATATGATAATGGTAAATAATCCTATAATTCAACCCAGTGTGGCAATACACAATGTATGGAAGCCTCTAATTAATCTTGCTTTTAGGAAAAATTAATAATAATAATTAGACTCGTTATAAAAAAAAATTGGAGGACTCAGGAGGATTTGAACCAACCCTCATTATAAATATATCAAATTTCTACTATATGTTGCCTTTGACAGAATAGCTCAGTTGGTAGAGCATTTGCCTTAAATTCATTATTCCAAAATCTAAAGGTGTGAGTTCAACTTCTAAGCAAATATTGTCACTGTGCATATAGGCCAGCAACACCTGAAGAAGAATGGAAATAATACTACTCGAAATATTGCAAATTACTAACCTTTATTGTCGATTTGTGTGTTATTACTAACAAGTTGTTTGTATTTGGAAAGTTTAAATAAAGTTTAAAATTTTCTATACATTCAGCATTCACTCATAAATGATGGAAGTAGTCCAACATATTACATCTTATAATTTAATATCTATTTCTATTTCTTCCTAATCATGTTTAAATATTCTATCACCTATTTCTTCTTTTGTTAATTTTTAAAAATTATTAAGTTTGCATATAAAGTAGATATTTTAATATTTTCCTGAAGTTTGTGATGATGATGTTCTAGTTGTATTTTTATATTGGACTGCCATCTAATATGAGTATTGAATGTCTTTAGAAAAATTTAACTTTATTTAAATATTCCAAATACATTCAACTGTTACTAATAGCACATCAAACAGGTTAGTATATCATAATATTTCAAGAGGTATTAGTCTCCCCTCTTCTTCAGGTGTTGCTGGCCTGACCAGTGACAGTACTAGCATGGGATTCGAACTTAGGTCCTTGATGATGGAAATAGTCCAATATAAAAATACAACTAGACATTTTACTAGGTGTGCATATATATAATTTTCAATATTGTTTTAACACTTTACTAGAAAAATTATAATCAAAATAAAATTAAAATGTAGCAGTACAAATATTATTAAAATTAAAGAATGTTTTTACAATATTTTTTATGATCATAGCTTACCAAACAAATAGATCTTTTCAAATAAAAAATATTAACAAAAATGGTCATATAAATGCACATTTCTAATAATCCACATTCAGAAGAAATCGCATTCGTTAGTGAAGCTATAATTATACTTAAAATAAAGTGTAATCGGTCTGCTTAGCGCTTTCGAGATTTAATGTTGGAATCTCATACTCATAGCTTTGCGAATGAATACTGTTGTTACTTATTGAACACATATGCAAATGAGTTTGAATATTTAATTAGTCCATTGTTTAGAAAGAGCAAAGCATGCCTCTCTTCTATTAATGGCACTGGGATCATTTGCTATGTAATAAGCTTCTTTAACTTTTCTTTTGGCATCACTCTTCTCTGTACAAACTATTTGCTCTCTCCAAACAATGGACTAACTAATTAAAAATTCAAACTGATTTGCATATGTGTACAACAAATCACAACAGTCTTCATTCACAAAGCTATGAGTATAAGATTCGAACATTAAATCTCGAAAGCGCTAAGCATACCTATTAAACATTATTTTAAGTATAATTATAGCTTCACTAACGAATGCGAAAAAAGTCACATATTTATAATTACAATATTCACTAGTGAAGAGAAAAACAATTTATTCGGAAGAATTGCAATTACTGAATATTAAAATAAAGTTTTATATGATTGACATCTTCAGATTTAAAATATTAATCAAAACAGTCTCTTTGATCTTATTGCATTCATAAAGAACATCTTTTACATCATTAAATAAGATTTTATGATCTGGATTATGTTTGGGAATATATGAGGCTAAAATAAAGTACTCATTTAAAACTCTACATTTATAAATTTTTTTAAAATTTCTTAAAGATGTAACTTACTTTCACCTATAACTGCATGGAATTTTATAAGCCATTTCTGGAACACTTCTATCATATATATATATTATAACGATCCAAAAGAAAGTGAAGATCAAATCTAACCGCAATCTGCACTACAAGTGCGCCATCTAGGCATTTGAGCCTAGAAAAATTTATAAAGTAGGAAGATACGCGCTGTTAAGATTCCACTTTATTTAAATATTCAGATCGTTAACCCATTGTCACTAGCTCATGGAGATACAGAGATAAGAAATAACTTGTTTAGTTTGTATATATAAAAAATAAAAGCCACTGCCAGTAATTAACACAGAAACAATATTTATTTACGCACATATAAATTTTGAATCATTTTAAATTTTGAGGAATAATAATATTATTATTTTAGATTTTAACATTCTTTTAATTTAACTTATTATTTTAAAATTTTAAATCATCTACACAGATGAAATTTATATTTATTTTAAGATTGTCGCATATGAATAAATTTAATATTTTATTAAGATCGTCGAGTATGAATAGACTACATAGATTGTATTTGAAAAGAAAATGTTCTATCCCTTATTTAACCTTAGGCCAAAAGTTCGCAGCCAAACCAACATCAATCCATTGGATATATCAATTTATTCAATGCAGCATGAATATAACAACACAAAATACTATACTGTCAGGAATGTACATCTGAACAGTAAGTAGAGTTAGAGAAGACATTGTCTCTCAACCAACAGGAATGCTACATCTGTTGGCGAGTAGAACACTAAAAAAAAACTCCATAGGAATGGACTGTGGTCTTTTTTGCCAACTTACAATCCCATCCATAGGCAAACAGAAGGTGTGTGGCATATATATGCAATCCTGCCCATAGCGGATCTCCTGCTACATTTACTAATTACATCAATACATCTAATCCATTGACTCAATTTAACTATGAAACAAATAACCTAAGATTACCCTCCCTTAAACTATATATATAACTTTACAAATCTAAATAGCCATTCATGCCCGACTTAAATTTAACATTTAGATATGTTCGCACAGATAAATTTTATACAGTTTGTTTTATAATGTTGAGTATAGATCGGCTGCACAGATTCCATGGTTAAAAACATTTCAAAATAAACACAACTGATCAAAATACAAAATCATCGATAACATCAATTGCATAGGGAATACAAAAAACCCAATAGCATTCATCATAAGATGCCACAGTGACATCGATGACATATATTCTAATCGAATGTGAAAACCTCAACATAATCAACCACTAATGAATCTATGCAATGTCTATACCCAACCTTAAATTTCATGCATATAAATAATTTATACAATAAGAAAAAAAAATGGAAATGATTTTTATCAAATGCAAAACATATAAAATTAAACATTATTAATTGATTTGACACATAAGTCAGAGAAAAGTTCTTTTTTTTAAAATTTAAATTAACTTATCAAATCTTTAAAGTTCTTAATTAAATTTATGATTTTAACAATTGTTCAGTTCAATTGCTTGCAGTAGAAGAATCCAGGTTCCTGTTGGCAATTCCCACGAAGACTTTCCTGGAAGACCAGTCTGATATTTTGGAGGTAGCATTAGCTGATTATATTCTGGTATCACAGCCTTTTAATTTTTAAAATAAATGAGAGAGAATGACAAATGCATCTTATTGTTCTTCTCACAAAATCAAGTTGGAACTGTCAGGAAACTGAATATTTCTCTTTTTATAATCCTCCTATGGATTCCATGAACAAAAACATCACTGTTCCATTTTTTCATTATGGTCCGGGCCTTTATTTGCTGCTTCTATATTGGACAAGCTAATTCTTTATTCCTTATCTAATTTTCATCTGACTTTTTAATTTACACAAGAGCCCCAAGGCTAGCTTGCTTTTCAATTAATAAACAATCATTTCCATTTACAGATTACAGGAATTTATTAATACCTATTTTTATTTTTACTTACATTATTTCTTTATTAAAATATTTTTATATTTAAATCTTGTATTTTGTTATAAAAAAGTACGTTCAAATACTTTTTTTTATTTATTTATACTGTGCGAATATATATACATTATACGTTTAACAAACATTTTAATTTTAGCATTTAATTTTTTAATCGATTTTATTTTTATTTGCAAACTTTAAGATTTTATTTTAAATTAATGTAACGGCATATTTATATACCATTACAATATATTAAAAAAAACAAGTTATAAAAATCGTAACTTGCTCATAGCTTGCATTTTATGATCACTAGATAGAGCTTTACCAATAGCCTACTATCAAGCTTTGTTTACATAAACGCTGGGAGAGATAGAATTCAATATCTCTTTCAAATTATCTCCAACTTTTTTGAGATCTAGTTTCTAGTCTTCCTACCCTTTACTGATGTGAGCCAACTAGCTCGAAACCATGATTTAAAGGTTGGAGACAACATGAAAGAGATATTGAATTCTCTCTCACTCTCAGCATTTATGTAAACAAAGCTTGATAGTGGGCTATTGGTAAAGCTCCATCTAGTGATCATATATATATATATAATTTAGAATTGTTTAATATTGAATTAAAATCATGGGTTTTCTTCAAACCAATCTTATATCCTATTAACAAATGATTATTTTTTGTAACCATTTTATACAGTGATGATTTAACTACACTTTTAGAATCAAAATTATAATTATTTTAACTGTTCTACATTTCAATGTTTTTTTCATAACTTCCCCTATTTGAAATATAAGTTAACAGTTCAACATTTGATTTTAGTATTAAAATCTTTAGCCAATAAAAGTTTACAAATAGAAAAACATCTTAAAAAATCATATTTGAACTTACCAAATATGGAAATAGTAAAGTAAATGACATATGCAATAAGAACAATTATTTTTTATTATCATAATATTATTTAAAAAAAATCCTAAATATTTGGAAATTGAATTTCATTTTTGAACATAAATATATACTTATAAAATCAGCATAAAACCTTTGAAATTCTGTTCTAAAATTTACATTTATAATTATTAATATATTACTAAAATTCTGTATGATCTTTGATAGACTGTAATGATTCTTAATTTGTATTTTTGAAAGTAAAGCATATTTAAAAAAAAAACCTAAGTGAAAACATGAATATATTTCTTTTTTAATAATTTATATACAAGTTTTGTAAAAAAAAAAAAAAAAAATTAAATAAACTATGAAAAATATATAATTTTTTTGTTAACGACAAATGAAAATTTAAAGGAATTTACAGGTTTGTTTATATGCTCAAGATTAAAGAACCTATTAGTCAGCAACCTTTAAGATTGTGTGAACTACTGACATCTTTAGATATTTTTTGGAACTAATAAATCAATATGTATTTTATTTTCTGTTTTTAATCTCCAAATGAGCATAAAACTGGAAAATAGTGCTAAAGTTAATCATATGAAAATGATTTAAAGCCAAAGTATACCAGAGATCTTTCAGTGCTCTTCTTAATGAACATATAAAAATAACACAGATGAATACAATCATTACCAAATTGTTTTATTTGAATAAAAGTATGGCTTGCAAAATGTTTATGCCTTTTATTTCTACAACAAAAACTCATTAGGGCAGACATTTTATGGAAAAATGGCAGGCAACTTTCAGACTTAATCCTATTTCTGAAATTTCTATCAATAAAATAATTACAGCATAAAATGAAATTAATCCTATCTTTAACAACAATTAAATCTAAAAACTAGTATCACCCTCAATAATGAATTTAATATTAGAGTCAAAGCTATTCAAGGTAATAAAACATTTTAAATTTATTTTTGTCAATAGGAAATAAGCAGTCAGCAGCAGCATATGTAAAAAATAACTTTTAATAAAATAACAATATTGATGAATAATATTACTCTCTATACAGGGCAATAAAATATCACATGACTTTCACATGACTCTTAGTAGATATTGCTGTTTAGCAGCATACCTTTTCATCATCTCTACACCACCTCTTGTAAGCTTTAATAACTAATAGATGTCCAATGATAGAGCTTAATAAATCCTTATGCTGTTTTATCCAATATCCCTGGACTAGTTTCTAGCTATAGCTTTCATCAGTGAAAAGCTTTGAATCGTGAACAGTGCATTTGAACTTTTAGAATCTAATACACTTAACCTTTAGAAACCATGATTTACCTTTCTGATGTTCTATCGAATCATCATCCTAAAGTGAAAAACATACGGATATTTTTGATTTCAGCCAACTTGTTTATATAGTCATATAGATCTTAAATCAGTTGAGTTTCTACACATTGTGGTATCTTTAGATAAGGTGAAAGAAAAATGTATATTGCTTAAACACAATATTTAAGTAGTAGTCATGTGATTTTTTATTGGTTTATATCAAACCCTGAGATAAGATAGGGATGTTTATAGTTGTTAAAAACTAAAGACTTCATATTATATATAGAAACCAAACTTATTTCAGTTTTAAATGTTTATATGATTATACAAGCAATTTGACTAAAATTGAAAACATTTATATGTATTCAATTTGGTTTGATAGCTTGATAGTATAGCAGAGAGTAAATGATGGTTTATAGAAAGGGGCATCAGAGCCTAAAGATCCAGGTTCATTGCTCCAAGATTTAAAGCTCTTTACTGATGAAAGCCGTAAGCTTGAAACTAGCCTGGGATATTTAATAAGGCTGCACAGGATAAGGATTTATTAAGCACTATCATTTGAAATATTTATTGAATTGTTTTATGCAAAAAATTTAAATCTACAGCTGTTTAGACTACAATCAGTATGAGATAACTTTAAAATGGAAAAGGGGGTAGTATAAAATTAAAAGTAGACATATTTAGAAATTAATGAGAGAGACATCTGTTCAATTTAAAAAATATGAAATTAAGGCACTTGAGAATTGATAGTGGGATACATACCAATTACAATTGTTGTGGATTTAAAATATTTTTGTAATGGCCTTCACACTGTGCAATGAGATAAAATTGGAAACATTTTTTTTGTTTTTATAGTTTTTTTTTTCATAAACCCAAATTAAAATTTATTTTGAAATGTACTCACCAATCATAAATTCATTTCATCTAGATGTATTTCTGTTGAATTTTTATTTGCATTATGTTTTTCATTTAATATTTGGAATAGTTTGAAGCCTGTCCATTAAAGTATGAAGATTGGCTATCTTAATATAAAGCTGAGCACTGATTGTATATATGTGTGAGGATAGTAATCTAGACCAACTGATGGTTGCTGGTTTAGCATGAAATACGTATATTGGTGAATATTTATCTTTTCAACATGTGTGTGATCAGCTGGAACAGCAATATGAGATGGCACTGAGAATAGTGGGTCGTGTGAAAGTCTGAGTTCGAATCCCGCATATATTACATATATAATGCAGGTTTAAGACTGTACAATGTATTAATCTTAAATATAATGTTTGCTAAGAGTTTTATGCTTTTGATCCTAGCTAATTAGCTGAAGGTTGTTCACGAAGTGCTGGCATAGTGAACGAAGGTAGCCCGACTTCCGAGATGTTAGTGTTTTGAGTATTGGTAGTGTTGAATTGAGGGGAACACTGATTAAAATGACAAATTTTGAAAAAAATATAAATAATAACGGGGGGGGGGGGTCTTTAAGAGAGATCTACATTTGTTTAAAATAAAGAATTGGAGAAAAAAGTTTTAAAACTATAAGTTCCCGGCCGATGGTTTGACACATGAGGAAAAAAAAATTATAAGAAATTTAAAGAAGATTTATTACGATATATACAATATATAGGATATAAAAATTATTGCTTAAGTAGTTTAATATGTAAACGTAAGATAGCTTAATTTTCAAAACAAATTACCAATTTGTTCTTAAATTGATCCGTTTAAAATATTAAATGATTATTTAAATGAGAAACATTGAAATTAGCTTTTTGAAGCGATTTAGATATTTTTAGAAATATTTAATAACTCTTACAAGGTAGATATAAAAAAAAAATACTCGTGTTGAATAATTGGTTCTCTTTATCTATTATCAATCTCGGTATCTGAAGTCCAGTAAAGAAGCGGAACTGAAGGCGTCATTTGAATTAGCGTTTTCTTTAATGTGGGGAAGAATTAGTTCCCCCAAGCATGACGAAAAAGCCTTAAAACCCTACTGAGTTTTTCTCAATTTTTATGAAAATTGATGGTTTTTGTCATGGAAATGACATCAGTAGAAAATTCGGTTTCTATATTAAATACACCATAAACTTTTAGAAAAATGAAAAAATTTATAACCGCCGCATCCTGAAAGAGATAAAAACGTTATTTACATATTTATTTACATTCTCAATTTAGGAAATATACGGCAAAAAAGTACAAACAATATGATTTAATTGCACACGTGTGTGTGCGCGCGTGCGCACCGCAGGAGTATGCGAAATACAAACAAACTTTTGTTGAAGAAAAACTACAAAAGAAATCGAGTCAAAACAAAACAAAAACGTTCATTTTGATGACCCCCCCCCCCCACGCAAAAACGATATATACAATTGGGCGAGTACGTAATAAAAGTTTTAATGTATGTTATGAAAGAGTGAGCTTTATTTTCGAAAATAAGATATATATTTTGAAGTTTACGTGCAAATTAAACTAAACCATTCTATAAAATAGGGGTAACTAAAAACTCGTAATTAAAAAAAAAACAGTAATTTTAATAATAATAATAAAAAAGATAATATATATATTAGTAATTTTTATTAGTTATTAAACTAAAAATTAACAACTTAATGAATAATATTTCTGAAGTGTGATTTTCACTATACGACTCTCACATAAACTAGTTTCTAAACACTTTTAACACTTTTTGGAAGAGCGTAATCGTAAACATATGATCAAAGACGGTGAAAAGGATGTATGGATCCCCAAGATGCCCATTTCATGCTGAACCATCACTCATCAGTTGGATCACAATCTCTTACACATATTTTTGTCATTGTTCAGTATATATATATATAGCCAATTAGTACAGTCTAAACAGTTAAACTTCGGCTATCTGTGTATACTGAACAGTAATAAAGATATGGGTAAGAGATTGTGATCTGGGCCAACTGATGAATGCTGGTTTAGCATATAGTGTGCATCTTATGTATCACACATTTTTTCACATTTGGTTATATCTTTATGGTTACACCCCTCCAGAAAGGGGATATAAACCAGTCCCTATCTTGGGTGAGAGTGGTGTAGTGAAAATTACATTACAGAAATATATATATAATGCAAAATACGAAATCTCCAGTTATCCATACAAATTACAGAAGTTTTGACAGCTTTAAAAACGTTTAGTGCTCAAAAGCAAATTAAGATAAGAGGAACAATGCAAAGATATAAAGCTAAACACTTACTTGTCGTTGATAGTACAATCTTTTGATATCCCTTAAACACATTTATTTATAGCCAGTGTTTATTCCAATTTTTACTTTTGCAGAATCTTACAAAGATAACTTATGATAAATATTACTATTACAATTAAAACTGTATAGTGAAGTTCAAACGTTGACTTTTTTTTTTTTTTAGATATACATAAATCTTTTATTCCACTAAACATTCTTGAGACATATGATTAAAGACACCTGAAAAAATGACCCACATCTTCACCCATTTGTTCAGTATTTATTAACAACAAATTTTTATAGTATGATTTGCACGTGTCAAACTTTCAACATTCACAACTTTGATCCCATCCACTTCGGATAAACATATTAATATTTGTTACTAATCATTTATTAGTAAAAAGATTATCATATCATTTCTAACCATTAATCTTCATATATATATAATTACAATTTTATACGATTCCTAGCACAGTTATAACCTTTATCCTTCACACACACATATATATGCATAATTATAATTTGACTTACTTCAAACTTCTGCATTCACAACACTGATACTATTCATTTCAGATAAATACATTTATCATTATCACTAATCATTTATTAGATTAGAGATTATCATTCTGATGACGAAGATAGGTGTAAGAAATTGTGACCTGGGCCAATGAAGGTTGCTGATTAAGGAAAAATGTATCTAATGGGATCTTTGAATTTTTCAGATGAGCTAGGAATAATATAATAATCTCTAGTTTCATAAATAATTAATAATAATCATTAAAGTACTTATCTAAAGTGGATGGTGTCAAAGTTCTGAGTGCAAAAATTTGACACCTATAAACTAAATAAATATTTTCTCCCTTCTTTTTTTTTTTTTTTTATTTTTTTTTTTTTCAACTCATATTTTTTTTCCTCCTTCCATCCCACCTTTCCCCCTATTTTTTGTGTATTTTCTAATTTTTCCTTAAAAAATAATAATAAAATAAAAAAAATAAATAAAAATAAAAGACAAAAATAATAACACAAATAAATAAAATATTAATACATTCCAAATATAAACTAAATAGTAATAATATATATTTTTATATTTTACACTTAACAGATTATGAATTTGTAAAACACAGCCGAAGGAGTACCTGTCTAAAATATGCATTTTTTAAACATTAAAATGTTATGATAAAATAAATGGTGAAGAAAAAATTTAGTATAGAAAAAATCAAAAATTGGTTGAGAAATGTCATGTCCAAAAATCTTTTTGTTGTTGCAGCTCTTTTCAAAAGAATTTACTTTTTATACAAAAAAAGACAGTTGCATTATGTCAGAGGGTTAGATATTAATTGAGATTTTACATCAAAATGTTTCTATTTATGTGAATCTTAACATTGTGCAATCCTAGTTGTTTATTGGGTCTTATAATTGTCATGTGCTTAGACATGCATAAAATATGAATAATGACATCTTAAATTTGATTTTTGGACTTTATTTGATGTAGAAATTTTTCTTATCACTTCATTATCTCCTCATATCTCTAAATTTTGAAGCTCTTAGCATCTCCATTACAAGATTATGTGGAGTAGACATTTACACATTCACAATCATCTTTTTCAAACTGATTTAAATATATCTGAAATAATTATCACTTTTTTTGCCTGATTTAATATCTATTTAATTTAAACTTTAATTTACTGTCTCTCATGCTATAGCCTTTACTAATAACAGCCTTTAGCATTGAACTATTATAAAAATTTTCTGTCTGATGCATTTGGTATAGTGATAGAATGGAAACTTCTGAGCTAATGGTATTCAAAATGAATTCTCAATTATGTATAGAAATATGATTCCATTGTACTGAATAGAATGGTTAAATATTCAATCTGTCACAAGTTTGCTCCAAAGTCACACAAAATTCTGAGTAAGTCAAGCATGGGTGGTCGAGAGGTCAGTGACAGCTGCTTTACAAGCAGTTGTCCCGGGTTAGCAGGTTCACTTCCTGGCTGATGCTATGACATATGAGAAAAAAAATTCGGAGTAACTGATCATTTTATTATTATTTTTTTAAAATTTTTGTATCCATAAAAGATTGTGTAAGTTTGTATGTTTTCGATTTGCAAATATTTTGTAGGACAAACAATTGTTTATTATCTAGCAATTTTTTATTGGAATAAAACTAATTAAGTCAAGGGCATACCTTTAAAAAATTTGATCCCTCTAATACTTTAGTACAAATGTTTTCTTTTTATTACAATTTGATCTACAAATGGTAAACTGTATGTGCTCATATCTTTAATACCATCTATTTTAGATAAACATATTAGAATAGAGATTATCACACCATTTTAAGCCCAAATTTAAATTTTAATCCCATTAAGGATTAAAGTATCTATTTTTTAATTAAAATAAGCAATGGAATAATCTGTCATCTCGCTTTATCCATATGCAATATTTTTTGTAGACATATTTCAAATTTCCATTGTATCATGCATTCTTGAATGTATGACTAAAGACATGTGAAAAAGACAAACAGTCTTATTACATGTTTCATGCAGAGCCAACATTCTTCAGTTGGCCCAGGTCACAATCTCTTCATCATTGGTTCAGTATTTGTCAATAACAAATTAATATAGTTTGATTTACAAGTGTTAAATTTTCTGCACTTACAATGTTGATAACAATCATTTTAGATAAATACAGTGGTGATTATTATTAATTATTTTTATTAAACTAGAGATTATACCTTACATATTTTTTAAACTTTAGTTAAATATGTATATCATTTTAATTAAACACAGGAATAACTCAATTTCATGCTTCTTTTTCCATGTGTTACACCTTTTTTAAATATACTTAATATATCATTTCCACACATTCAAGAAACTTGTGAGTAAAGACATCTGAAAAATTCAAATGACATCATAATGCATTTCATGCTGAACCAGTAATCATCAGTTGGCCCAAATTACAATCTCATACTATATTTTCATCATGTGTTCACTATTTATTAATATCAAGTGTCAGTGTTCCTATAATCCACTTCAGATAAATACAATAATAATTTTTAGTAGTCATTCATTACTACAGACATTATCATAACATTTCTAGTCCAGTTAATAATTTTGCATATTAGATATATAGGAGTATAAATTGTCATCTTCATTTTCAAACATTATCAGTCAACTGCAGGATGAAAATCTCTGCAAATCAACAAACTTTTTTCCAATCTCTAGATTCCCTTTTCACAATACACTAGCAAACATTCTTATTTCATCAATCCTTCTCAGATGTGGTCTCATTTCTATATCTTTTACAACTTTTTAGGATTCAATTTAAGATTTCAATTTATGATCTATTATCATTTCTTCTTGCAATATGATTATCCTAACTTCATTTGAAACTTTTAATTTTTTTTTAATACCAGTAGTATCTGTTATTTTCTCACCCATATATTTTGTGTTTAATCTCTTGTTACTCCTAACATATATCTCTGCATACTTCATTGAATAATCTGAAGTCTCTTTACAGCTCTTCTGGTTAGTGCCCAAAACTCAAATCTATAAGTAAAAAGCCATAAACACATCTATTAATAACTTTCCTTTTTAAACACACATACACACACACATATATATATATATTGTAACCGGTCGCCTTATTCAACCGTTCATATAGGGATTGGGAGCTCCGAAACAAACATGATATAGCGTAAAGCTTTATTTATTTTCCTATATCGATAGTTGTTCATTATCAACACAAGGGGGCGCCAGATACGATGATTTAATTTACAATTTAATTTCTCGCATCACCTTACGTCATATCAAAACGATTTCGAAGTCTAATCCCTGCCCATAAGCTCAAACTCCCAGCATGGACCAATAAGGGTCACTCAGGGTCACGATGAAATTGTTTCAAGAATATCATTCTGGCAAAAGACACAATAATAACCAATGGAGAAGAAGCTTGGTTGATTTACAGATCGGTCCAAATATTGGACCGGGTCATTGGTTATTTGCAACTAATACGAATGTTTGATTTATGCATCCTTATATAAAAAAATTAGAAGTTTATAATATCATCCCCCCTTTATCATACAGTCCAATAGAATTATTCATACTAGCTTTATTGACATTTACTTATACTTATTAATAATAGGCCCTCCCAACTCTTAAACCTATCTTAACTACATAGTAAATAAACATCGTGACTTACGGCACGATGAAATTTAAAGAAATAAACAAAACAAAAAAATACAAGAAAGACAAATTTAAAAGTAAAATAATTAATCGCATGAATAAATGCTGATTATAATAGTTTAAAAAAAACATATTTTAATTATAGAGAATGATTTGAGGAATGCTCGACTTGTTTAAATAAAAAAGAGAATTTATTGAATATAAAAAAATGAAACATTAATTAATAGCTTTATTTGCACGCACATACACGCATTCTCGCACTCGCACAGAAAAGAACATATTATGCATAATAAACATGGATGATAAAATATATTTCCTTCTTTTACATTTGAAATTAGGTGTGGGTTATAGTTTATCTGCGAAAGAAAATAATAATTATGATCAAAGTTCATAACAGGAAAAGTCCTAAGATTTAAATATGAGGAACTATGTAGCATCTGATATTTTTTTTATTTACGAAAGTTGAGGTTAAAATATTAAGATTCAAATATGAGGGATTTCGGATCATTTTATATTTTTGATTTACGAAAGTCGAATTTAATTACTTATGAGATTGCCTTTTAAAGTCTACGTAAAGAATGAATGGGAGCATAAAAGAAATAAAGTGTTTACCTAGGATTTTGCGTAGTCTTCTCCTGCTTCTAATTTGGTGAGGGTTCGAACCTGTTGGATACTGTTTCCATAATAAATGGTTATTCATTTTATATAAGTTCAGCGTAGTATGTTTGGACGATTCTTGTATATTAAATGGAACAACGTCCTTGGACTGATTGGAGTACGATGTTTGGACGGCACTGTTGTTGATCGTTCATAGCTGTGGAGATGTTCTGGTGGCGGAGCGTCGATCAATCACTGAGGGGTTTCTTAGCCCATCATGACGATCGACGCTCTAAATGTTAATTTCACAGTGATCATATTGGATAAACCGGATAGCAAAAAAAGAGAGAAAGTTCTAGTTGTAGCTTCTGGAGGAATTTAAAAAAACGATAAGCATAAGCAAAACAAAACAAAGAATGTAAAAAGACTGTAACCGAGTAAAGACAAAGACTAAGACTCATATTTATATGGGTTGGTTATTATCTGAGGATCCAATCTCCACCCAGAGTTCAATATTCTTTGAGTTGTCGTTGGGGTCCGTATCATACGTAATGTTCATTCAATCCATATGCTTGAGGCAATCTTAGGTTTATGCAATCTCACATTGCAATCTCAGTTAGAAAAAATTCATACTTATTCACCTTTTATACATACATGCGTGCGTGTTTTAAGATAACAATTTAACTTACATTAGTTTAAAAGTCTAGCATTTAATCTCAAAATCACCTCTATAAGCTTTTAACTTTCACTATAGTTATAATTTAAAATAAACCCCTTTTTAATTACCCCCGCGGCATATACAAGTAGAAATCATTTATTAAGATTTAAAATGGCATATTAGTGATTTTATTTTTTAGAGAATATTATTATAGTAGATTATATGAAAGCCTTAAATTATTTAATCAGAAATATTAACATTTTATTTTATAGTGTATTTTATGAAGCATTGAAAGAAAACTACATTTATTTTTTATCATAAATTGAAAGTAAATAAAATATAGAATATTTACACTGCTTGGGTGTGTGGGTATATACATGTACTGACTTTGTCTCGGTACATATCCCCGCGATCCGTCTAAAATTAAAATGCGAGGATTGGCATTTTAATTTTCACAATAAAATCCTTTATTTTTGACCCCGCTTTTCCTCCGCAGGGTGAGGGGTTTGAACTTCATTTACTAATTTCAAGGCCCGGGCATTATATGTCCCAATCCTCCGGGTCCCTTCATATAATATGAAGGCATTGTTCCCGTATGCGCATCCTATGACATACGGTCCCTCATATAAGGGTTGAAATTTTTTATAAATGGCCTGTTCTGGTCGACTGACTGGGTTTGTCCATACCATGACTCTGTCTCCTTCCTTGAATATTCCTACCACGATTCCCTGTCTTTTTTTCCTAACTTGGCTCATTTTCTGCAATTGCCGTCTAGCTTCTTGGGCATCCCTTGTCCGATTTATTTTCTCCCTTTGAGGCCAGGGTCCTTGGGCATATGGGTAGGGCCTCCTTCTCCCAAAGTGAAGGTGGTCGGGTTCAAAACCAGTTGACTCATTCCGGGTTTCGTTTATCATGCTCACAACCCGGGGCGTTTCTTTTACCCACGCCTTATGGTTTCCATGCACATATATTCTGAAAAGTCGACCCAGTTCCCGCATCACTCGCTCGCATGGATTGGCTTGAGGATTTCGAATAGACATGAGGGCATGCTTAATATTATTTTTTTTTGTCCACTGTGCCCATCCTTTGGATACGAATGGAGTTCCATTGTCTGACAGAATTCTTTTTGGTTTTCCCACTTCCCTAAATTGCCGATTTTCCAGAACTCGAATCGCCTGCTTCGCATTTGCCTGACTGATTGGAAAAGCTGATACCAACTTAGAGTGTAAGTCATATGCCACCAGCAGATACCTCTTTCCATTTGACATCGACAGTGGCCCGTAGAAATCAATAGCTAGTGTGTCATTTGGCTCATACACGAGGATGGGTGTTGATACTCCCTCATTCGATCTATTCATTGGCTTTGTTTTGGCGCATGTCATACATTTCTTTATTTCTTGTGTCACATCCCGGTGGAGATTTGGCCAGTAGAACCATTGTTCAATCCATCCGGTGGTCTTGTTGCCCCCAAAATGTCCTCTTTCATCATGTACCTGGGCTATAATATTCTGTCGTATTGCTCTCGGTATTATCACCCGATAATTCTGCCCATTTCTTGTTTGTCGTTGAAGGAATCCATTTCTGACAACGCATTTCTTTCGATGGGCCCATAATGTATTTCCTTGACTATTTGGTATCGTGTGGTACCTGCCAAAATCCATGACCTGTCTACACTCCCTATCTTCCTGTTGCACTTCCTTAATTTTCTGAAGGCTATAATGCTCCCTGCTTTGGGCTCATGTCGTCGCTATGTATGGCCCTCGTTTTCCTCAAGGCTTCGTCCTATGGGATATCGGCTCAGGGTATCTGCTATTATATTGTCCCTCCCCTTACAGTATTCTACCATATAATCAAATTCCTGAAGGGCGAGGCTCCGCCTTATTAGGTGGCTATTAGTCAAAAAACTCCTGTTCAGAAACTCTAAGCTTCGATGGTCGGTCACGACCACCACTCTAGATCCTACCAGGTATTGCCTCAGTTTCTTGAAAGCCCATATGATGGCTAAGGCCTCTCTCTCTGTGACCGGGTAGTTCTGCTCGGCCTTCGTAGAAAGCCTACTTATGAAGGCGATTGCTTTGCTCTGCCCCTTGCTATCCTTTTGAAACATCATTGCCCCCATTCCTATCCCACTGCTGTCCGTTTGTACATAAAATGTACGTCCAAAGTCTGGGTGCGCCAACACTACGTGTCTTAAGAACCCTTCCTTTATTCGATGGAAGCTAGCCTCCTGTTCTTCTTTCCATGCCCATGGTGTTTCTTTCCTCAGAAGTCTGAGCAGTGGTTCTATCCCTTCTGAAAAATTTGGATAGTATTGTTTAAAGAAATTACACAGTCCGAGGAAAGCCTTGACGTCACGCTTCTTTTTGGGCTCTGGAAATTCCTGTATGGCTTGTATTTTTTCAGGATTAGGTGATACCCCCTCTTTACTGATAATATGCCCTAAAAACTTCACCTCGGGTGTCATGAGCCTGCTTTTTCCCAGGTTTATTTTGATTCCTTTCTCTCGACATTCTTGAAATAATTTTCGAAGGCATTTAATATGCTCTTTATTATCCTCAGACGCAATGATGATGTCATCAACATACGTGGTGCTAAAACCCTTCACCTCCTCTAACAGCACTCTATCAAGGCATTGTATCAAGCCTGCTCCACTATTTTTCAGACCAAATGGTATCCGGTTAAACTGATAGGCGATGCCATTATATCGGAACGCCGTGTACTGGTGGTCCTCTGGGTGTAGGCTAATCTGCCAGTAGCTGCTGGTCATGTCTAGGGTAGAAAAAACACCTTTCCCATTGAACCGATTTATTAATTCACTCATGGGGGGCGGAGCATTTGTGTCCGCGATCGTGATTTTGTTGAGGAGCCTCGCGTCCAGACACAATCGTACCGAACCATCCTGAATCTTTGCTACGACAATTGGGTTGTTATATGGTGAGGAGCATTTTGAGATTACTCCCCATTCTAGCATGTTATTTATCTGCTTGCCTATCTCTGACCGGTATTGAAAGGGGATCGGGTATGATCTAGATTGATATGGTTGATCCCGAATGAGCTTTATCCTGTGTTTGTAACCACTGATGACCCCAGGTATGTCGGAGAATACGTCCTTGTATTCCTCCAGAATATTTCCCAGTTCCATTTCTTCTTTTTCTGGCTTTGTTCCGATCTCCCTTGTTACCATTTTCTTTTCTAACTCCATACTATGTACGGCCTGTTCCATGTTTTTTTGCTTGATTTTGTTCTATAAAAGGTACCATCTTTCCTGAGATCCAGGCTTGCTCTGTTTCGTAGTCGATGCTACATTTGCATTTTACCATAAAATCGGATCCTAATATAACATCGTGTATTAATCCCTGCATTACCAGCATGATTTGGTTATGCTGGTTTCCTGCTATTTTTATGTTTACCCATGCCTGTACTGCTTCCGCTTGGGCCCTTTTCCCATTTGCCAAGGTTATGCGCATTATCTTAAGCGGTAATGTTTTGAGGTTTGGTTCTTCTTGGGTAAGTTTGCTGAATGTTTCTTGTGACAGAACTGATACTTGGCTCCCTGAGTCGAGTAGTGCGTGAGTTTTCGTTTCCCCTATTTTAACCTCTATTTTAGGGCATTGAGGTCCACTTCTACTTCCTTCCTCTTCCTTTATGATCTTTCCTATATTGGCTATTTGACTTTCTCCCTCTTCCTCATTTTCATCCTTTATCTCTTCTAACCTCCTTATTACCTTGTCCATGTTATCTATCCCTGTCAAAAATCATTTTGCCCATGCGGGTAATCCCCTTCGTGCTATTCTGATCAACCATTCCTCAGATGGTGTGCCTAAGTTTATTTGTCTTAGCTGTGCCATTCTCCTACGAAAAAATCCTTCCATCATTTCTCCTGTTTTCCATTCCTCATTTTCTATTTCACGTAAGGCTCTCATTTGTCTTGCTTTCCCCCAATAGCTCTCCTTTATCATTTCTTCATACTGCCTAAATGTCTTTGGTTTTTGTTGTATCGATTTCCACCAATCTAGAGCCCTTCTCGTATGTGGCTGACTGCTATGGCTATTTTACCTTCTTCATTAAGTGTTTTGTAAGCGAATAATCTCTCTAGGCTCTCTATGTGTTCATTTGGGTCCTCATTTCTCTTTCCCTTAAATGTTTGTAATATTTTTCCTATTTCACTTTCCCACATATTATCGTTATTGCTGTCCATTTCTGATTTAATCAAGAGGAAACAAAAAAAATTTTTTTTTCTTTTCCCTTTCTCTATTTATATTTAAAATGTTACAACTTTTTGTTGATGCCTAAAGGAACGTGATTATTTTATTTTTTTATTTATGATAAGAAGTGATTAATCGACGTCCGCGCCTCCATCTCCCGCTATGTTCTCCTTTGCTTTATTCGTTGTCCATCCATAATTTTTCTTTTTCCCTTTTTTCTCTTTTTTATTCGTCCAAACTTTCGTTTACGTGAAAAAGTTTTGCGTCTTTTACGAGGTTCGGCCGCTTTTGGCTAATGTCTTGATTTGCTTCTCTCTAAAACATTATTTGTATTAGCCTCACGTTTGGAAGCGCCATTTGTAACCGGTCGCCTTATTCAACCGTTCATATAGGGATTGGGAGCTCCGAAACAAACATGATATAGCGTAAAGCTTTATTTATTTTCCTATATCGATAGTTGTTCATTATCAACACAAGGGGGCGCCAGATACGATGATTTAATTTACAATTTAATTTCTCGCATCACCTTACGTCATATCAAAACGATTTCGAAATCTAATCCCCGCCCATAAGCTCAAACTCCCAGCATGGACCAATAAGGGTCACTCAGGGTCACGATGAAATTGTTTCAAGAATATCATTCTGGCAAAAGACACAATAATAACCAATGGAGAAGAAGCTTGGTTGATTTACAGATCGGTCCAAATATTGGACCGGGTCATTGGTTATTTGCAACTAATACGAATGTTTGATTTATGCATCCTTATATAAAAAAATTAGAAGTTTATAATATCATCCCCCCTTTATCATACAGTCCAATAGAATTATTCATACTAGCTTTATTGACATTTACTTATACTTATTAATAATAGGCCCTCCCAACTCTTAAACCTATCTTAACTACATAGTAAATAAACATCGTGACTTACGGCACGATGAAATTTAAAGAAATAAACAAAACAAAAAAATACAAGAAAGACAAATTTAAAAGTAAAATAATTAATCGCATGAATAAATGCTGATTATAATAGTTAAAAAAAAATATATTTTAATTATAGAGAATGATTTGAGGAATGCTCGACTTGTTTAAATAAAAAAGAGAATTTATTGAATATAAAAAAATGAAACATTAATTAATAGCTTTATTTGCACGCACATACACGCATTCTCGCACTCGCACAGAAAAGAACATATTATGCATAATAAACATGGATGATAAAATATATGTCCTTCTTTTACATTTGAAATTAGGTGTGTGTTATAGTTTATCTGCGAAAGAAAATAATAATTATGATCAAAGTTCATAACAGAAAAGTCCTAAGATTTAAATATGAGGAACTATGTAGCATCTGATATTTTTTTATTTACGAAAGTTGAGGTTAAAATATTAAGATTCAAATATGAGGGATTACGGATCATTTTATATTTTTGATTTACGAAAGTCGAATTTAATTACTTATGAGATTGCCTTTTAAAGTCTACGTAAAGAATGAATGGGAGCATAAAAGAAATAAAGTGTTTACCTAGGATTTTGCGTAGTCTTCTCCTGCTTCTAATTTGGTGAGGGTTCGAACCTGTTGGATACTGTTTTCAAAATAAATGATTATTCATTTTATATAAGTTCAGCGTAGTATGTTTGGACGATTCTTGTATATTAAACGGAACAACGTCCTTGGACTGATTGGAGTACGATGTTTGGACGGCACTGTTGTTGATCGTTCATAGCTGTGGAGATGTTCTGGCAGCGGAGCATCGATCAATCACTGAGGGGTTTCTTAGCCCATCATGACGATCGACGCTCTAAATGTTAATTTCACAGTGATCATATTGGATAAACCGGATAGCAAAAAAAAAGAGAAAGTTCTAGTTGTAGCTTCCGGAGGAATTTAAAAAAACTATAAGCATAAGCAAAACAAAACAAAGAATGTAAAAAGACTGTAACCGAGTAAAGACAAAGACTAAGACTCATATTTATATGGGTTGGTTATTATCTGAGGATCCAATCTCCACCCAGAGTTCAATATTCTTTGAGTTGTCATTGGGGTCCGTGTCATACGTAATGTTCATTCAATCCATATGCTTGAGGCAATCTTAGGTTTATGCAATCTCACATTGCAATCTCAGTTAGAAAAATTCATACTTATTCACCTTTTATACGTACATGCGTGCGTGTTTTAAGATAACAATTTAACTTACATTAGTTTAAAAGTCGAGCATTTAATCTCAAAATCACCTCTATAAGCTTTTAACTTTCACTATAGTTATAATTTAACACATTGCAATCTCGGTTAGAAAAAATTCATACTTATTCACCTTTTATACATACATGCATGCGTGTTTTAAGATAACAATTTAACTTACATTAGTTTAAAAGTCGAGCATTTAATCTCAAAATCACCTCTATAAGCTTTTAACTTTCACTATAGTTATAATTTAAAATAAACCCCTTTTTAATTACCCCTGCGGCATATACAAGTAGAAATCATTTATTGAGATTTAAAATGGCATATTAGTGATTTTATTTTTTAGAGAATATTATTATAGTAGATTATATGAAAGCCTTAAATTATTTAATCAGAAATATTAACATTTTATTTTATAGTGTATTTTATGAAGCATTGAAAGAAAACTACATTTATTTTTTATCATAAATTGAAAGTAAATAAAATATAGAGTATTTACACTGCTTGTGTGTGTGGGTATATACATGTACTGACTTTGTCTCGGTACTATATATATATATATTGTTATTTCTACCAAAGCACTTCATCTACATTTAATTGTCTGATTAATTTTATCTATTATATTTCATTTGTATTAATAATCTGATCAACGTATTTGTAGTTTTAACTTTTAAGTCATGATTAACAATTCATTATGAACATTACTTTAGTCTTTTTAGCACTTATAGTTAATTCTATTTTAAGCCAATAAACATCACATGACCACCACTTCTTATGTTTGTGTATAACTGTTGTTAAAACAGGCAAAACTCACTGTACGTATTGCCACACACAGCAAGCTAAAGTAATCAATGGATGCCAGAAAGCTTGTGCATAAAATCCCCATCTAGTGCCCACTCATCCAATATCCCCAGACTAGTTTTTGGCTTGTGGCCTTCATCAGTGAGGAGCCTTGGATCTGAGAGCACTGCACCTAGATCTTAGGATCTAATGCAACCCTCCAGCAGCCACCTTTTATCTCCACCCAACTACAAAACTATGAGTCTTAAACTGAAAACACCTTAATGTTTTCAATCCAAGCCCATTAGCTTATATAGTCATATGGGTCTGAACCCAGTTCAGTACCCATTATTTTGGTGTCCTTGGTTCTTTAATACACAAGCATAAGAAGTGGTGGTCAGGTACCAAAGAAACCAAAATGTATGGGTACTGAACTAGGTTCAGATCCAGGTGGCTGCTGGAGGGTTGCATTAGATCCAAAGATCTAGGTGCAGTGCTCTCAGATCCAAGGCTTCTCACTGATGAAGGCCACAAGCCAGAAACTAGTCTGGGGATATTGGATGAGTAGACACTAGATGGGGATTTTATGCACAAGCCTTTTGGCATCCATTGATTACTCTAGCTTGCTGTGTGTGGCAATACGTATAGTGAATTTTTCCTGTTTTAATTCTATTTTCTTAGTTTCATCTAATAATTATTACACTATTTCCTGAAACTCAGAAACGTTATTTGCAAAAACAACCACATCATTTGTAAATTATAGATGAGTTATATAATCTCCATTTACTTTTAGTTTGCGATTTTAATTCATGAAATATTTCTTGTAAACTGCCATAAAAGAATTTGAAGATTTGGAATCACCATGTCGTACATCTATCAATGTTAATATTCTTCATATCACCCTAAAATTAAATCTATTTTGATAATATATTTTTAGAATACGATAATATTCTGAGCCTACACCTTCATGGTTCAATGCTTTACTTGTCTGGAAATGCTTATAGAATCAAATGTCATTTCATAATCTATAAATCCAAAGCAAAATGGCAACTCATATTCACTGGACCATGTTATAACTTCTCTCAATACTTAAATGTGATCTTAAGTTTGCTTCAATTATTCCAAATTTTTAAAAATAAGTAATTATGGGGGAATATCATTATCTACTATAGCAAAGGTACTTTCAAGAATTTTTTTTGAATAGGTTACTTCCAGTCATTAATGAATGGTTATTGTAGACTCAATGGAAATTTTAGAGAATCAAGAAGCATTATATACAGTTTTGGTTGCCAGGAAAATACAAGAAATGTGTCAAAGTTCGAAAGAATAATTTTTATATTGTCCTTTTTAATAATTTGGTCGACATTTGATCAAGTTAACAGGACAGATCTATGTCATTATTTGAAATCAGTTTGTTGTTCATCAAAATTTATTTATATTATATATCTTCTCCATGATGAAATAAAATGATTGTATTACTGTATATGGATAATTTGAGGTATTTGAAATGAAAACTGGTGTTAAACAAGAATATGGACACTTGCTCCAACATCACTTTCAGTTTATATGACAGTAGTTTTGATATTATTTATGAAGTAGATCAACATATGATACAGGTTTGATGGTAGAATTTGTAGTCTGAATAGAGTGAAAATTAAAACTCCTATTTTTGGATTAGGGAATATGCTATTGACAATGTTGTTTCTGCCAATTTAAAAGACTATTTACAGAATGTACTTAATGATTTGAAAGCAACATACGAAGATC